>VZTD01003898.1:0-57755 GCA_013397725.1 Rhagologus leucostigma | reverse complement strand
AGCCGCCTCCCCGCCGCCCCATGCGCGGCCCGCGCTGAGCCCCGCCCGCCCTTCCCCGCCGGGCCGGCGCTCGCCCTCTCGCCCTCCCTTGGATGCCGCCGAGATGGGCAAGGTGCTGTCCAAGATCTTCGGGAACAAGGAGATGCGGATCCTGATGCTGGGGCTGGACGCGGCCGGCAAGACCACGATCCTGTACAAGCTGAAGCTGGGCCAGTCGGTGACCACGATCCCCACCGTGGGCTTCAACGTGGAGACCGTCACCTACAAGAACGTCAAGTTCAACGTGTGGGACGTGGGCGGCCAGGACAAGATCCGGCCCCTGTGGCGGCACTACTACACGGGCACGCAGGGGCTCATCTTCGTGGTGGACTGCGCCGACCGCGACCGCATCGACGAGGCGCGGCAGGAGCTGCACCGCATCATCAACGACCGGGAGATGCGGGACGCCATCATCCTCATCTTCGCCAACAAGCAGGACCTGCCCGACGCCATGAAACCCCACGAGATCCAGGAGAAACTGGGCCTGACCCGGATCAGGGATAGGAATTGGTATGTGCAGCCCTCCTGTGCCACGACGGGGGATGGACTCTACGAAGGGCTGACGTGGTTAACGTCCAATTATAAATCCTAATGGGAGAGGAACTATTTAGTCTACAAAGAATTAAAGAAATAAAACAAACAAAAAAAAAACCAACAAAAAACAAAACAAAACAAAAAAAAATAAATAACCCACGTGGCTTTCCAGAAGAATGATTCTCTACTGAAAAGTAAAAACAAAAACGCATCCATAGGATTATGATCACCTTTCTCCAGTTGCCACCCTTTCCTCCTGCACCCTTGGCTGGATTCCTGTTCTAACTCCTCCTGCTTGGCGTTAGGATGCTCTAACCTCCGAATGTGACACGAACACAGGCACTAGATGCTATGGCAGACTTCCAGCAAACAGGGGAAGGACACATTATAAACTTGCTAAGTAACTTTTTTTTTCGTTTTTTTTTTTCCTTTTTCCTCTCGATAGCCCTTTGCTGGTTTGATTATTTTGGGGGATGTTGGGGGAGGGGGTCCATTTTCAGTGTATGCTTTCTGGGTCTACTTTTTTGATTATATATATATATTTTTTTTTTCTCTCTCTCTTCTCTCACTTTGCTGTAGATTGCTACTTTTTTGCATTCCTGCAGGATATGTTGCTAGGTCGACTTCATCTAGTAAACTGAAAATTGTTGCTTAAAATCAAACCGCAGTCTGTCTTTTTATATCAAGGACTTTTTTTTTTTTTAAAGTTCTGTTAATCTGTAACTAAACAGTGACTCAGTCTGGCTGCACGGCTCAGGCTAATGAGGGGAATTCTTGCCTGCAGTGGCAGAGAGCGGGAATTCCACTGTAACGTGTTCAAAGTGCGTGTCGGGCGCTGGGAAATGTAAGAATCTGCTTTGGAGTGTCAGCCGGGAAGTCCTGACCCATACATCATGCATGAGGAGGGATGCAAAACCAGCTCCCCACACCACGTAGCAAGCAAGGCATGAACGATGCTGTAGTTCCAGGGTAGGCACTGGGCAGCTTTTTGTCTTAAATGAGGTTTAGTTGCAGTTTTTTACTAACTTGGTGTCGGTCCCCGGGCCGAGGCTCTTTCCAGCAGATGCAGCAATAAAATGTTGCAATGAGTTTGACTTTAAATCAGATGTTTTGGCAAAACTCCAGCACTGACTTGCCTCTCGCTTCCATCTCAAGGCAGCTGGAGACACCTAAACCTTTAAAGGATTCCTGATTCTTTCCAACAGAAAGAAGGAAGCTGTTATTATTATTATTATTGTTCTTTTTCCATGCTGGAGCCTTGCGAAGGGGCGAGTTCCGTGCTGAGCTCTGCCCGAGCCCGGGGGTTCTGACATCAGGAATGGCCATTTTGAGGAAATCACTTCTTGCTTTAGTTTTCCAAGCCTGGACTGAGCTCCTGCGAGTGGCTGGAGCCTCCGTGTGTCCTGGTTGTTGCTGTAGTCCTGTAGGAAAGGGAACTATGTTGGATGTCTGAGGCCCATTGAGTAACTACTAATGAGAGCGGGGAGGGGAGAGAGAGAGAATCGACGCTGAATGTAAACTTCCATAATTAGTTCTTAAAGGGCAAGCAGCTCGTTAGCCATGCCACAGCCTGTAGCTGGGGCTGGCCAATCAAAAACCCCACCCAGAGCGAGTATTTGCATAAAAACTCAATCAAGTATTAATTAACGCTGGGTGCACAAACTGTTAAAGCAGCTGGTTCTTATTCAGCCTTAAGGATTAACTTCAGATTTCTTCCAGGAGTTAAAACTCCACTGGGGAATTCTAGGAATGTATGCTACAAAACCAGAAGAAAATGGCTTTTATTTTCCTTTTTGTTCCTTAATTGTTTTCTCTTTTCAAGAATATAAGTTTTACATGGAACTGGGGGCATTACACTACATTGCTGCAGTGGTGACTCTGCATGCTGAGTACGTTGTACATGGAGCTCTTACCAAAGATGTATGGGAAGATAAAAATCCTGAATTCACTTCTGAAATCCAATGCTTTGGACCACTTCAAAGTCCTCTTAGAGTATGGTTCCACAAAAGACTTTTCTGGATGTGGGTTGCAAATGGGACTGGATGGGTTCTTGGTGCTAGAAGATAGAGCACTGATGGACTTTGTGAATTAGAGAGAGTCTGCGGAAGCTTAATGTAGAAATAACTCTTCCATCTCAGCCCTAAAGAAGAGGAAGTGAGATTAGTTTATTTTAATCCAAGGCTTTTTGCCATTGGAATATCATTGCTCTATTTTCTAGCTTTTATTTTTTTTTTCCTGTTGCTGTAACTTCATGAACAGTGTGGTGGTATAAAAACTTAAAACTACAACAATATGGTTACTGTTTTCTTCTGGAGCATCAATAAAATAGCCAAGCACAAAGTAAATGCCTAAACTGGAAAACTTGAAGCTCTATTAATGGTTCTTGAACTTTCTTAAACCTATTCTCAGTCAACATGGAAACTTCAATACCTTCATTTTTTGTCTGAGTTGGTTTCCTGTGTTTCCAAGCGCTGGGGCAGCCTTCCCCTTAAGTTGACTTCACAATTTTGTATCCCCCTAGAAATAACTTTGTTATTCTGTTTTGTAGGTGAAAGGAAACTGCTTTTGCTTCTGGATTTTTTAAATGGTTTTTTTTTGGGAGGGGAGTGAGGAGGAAGAGATGGGGGAGAAAAAGTTACTGGAACGCGTGGCAGAGCCGTCAGAAGGAAACGGCCGTCGCCACCGAACTAAACCCCACAGGTTTCACTTCCAACATGTCCTTTCTAGGCTGTAGCTGGACCTCAGCACGAGGTAGTGGCTGCCAGTAGGATCAAGTGGGAATTCTGTACGAAACAAACCAGTCTGGAGTTCCAAGTGCATCGATTTGTGTTCGTGTGAATTTATGGAGTAAGTTTTGAATGGCGTTAAATCGTGTCCGACCAAGTGACTGAGTTTGTGGCCTGTGATCTCCCTGACTGAAGTACCCAGGAATTTTGTGTTCTCAATATGGCTGTAGTGTTGGTAAAGAACTAATAAGCAGAAAATAAAGCAATTATACAGCGGAGCTCTCCTGGTATGTTACTTACATTGAATTATGAGAGAAGCAGAAAGGGGCAATCTGGTGCCGGAGTCGGGCGTTGTGCTGGCATAAAGAGGGCTCTGTTCTGGATCTCCCAGATTGGAAGCCTGGCTGTAATTCCTTGGAGAATTAGATGAGAGGTTATTTTTATAAGTGGAAAAGGGAGGATGCTGCTTTAATATTCCCACTTGAGCAAATTTTATTGTCAGGGTTCTCCAGCCTCGGTGCCAGCCCCACGTAACTTGGGAAGGTGAGGGCACGGAGGGGCTGTTGCCGTGTTCCAGGGAGGAAATTCCCTGGAAAAGGGCAGCCATGAGGCCGGCGTGGAACATGCAAGGATGGACAAAAGGGCCGATGAGTGACTAGGGGTGCTTGTGGAGTGACAGATGTGACGTTGGGACTCTGTGGTGCCCGAGTAGGACACGAGTGAGCCGATAAAAGGACTTGGGCAGGTGCTGGGGCTGCAGGGGGGCTGGGGAGCAGTGGGATATGGATCCTGTGACAGCTGCCATCCCCTGGGAGAGGCAGCGGGGTCACAGCCACAGCTCTGCCGGCGGAGGGCACGGCGGCGGCTCCGAGGCTGCTCCCACAGCTGCAGGTGCCAGGCCGGGTGTCAGCCCTGGAAGTGCCTCCTTATTGCAAAGCTTTGGGAATCCTCAGGAGCATCATTACCTGGTCTAGTGAGCAGCACCCCTGCCTATGGCACAAGCTGAGCTTTGAGGTCCCTTCCCACCCAAACCATTCCGTGATTCCAGGATTATCCAGCCAGGGGGGCACAGGGGCCGTGGGGCCACCGCAGCCGTGATTCTCTGCAGAGCCTTCCCCTTCCAGGGTGTTCAGCTCTGTGTGCCTGGCTGTCAGTCCAGGGTGTGGCTGGGTAAATGAACTTACTCTGGCTTAATTAAACTCTTCGGAGCTGGGAGACAAGAAGGGGGAACTGGCGTGTCTCTCGCTGCAGCAGTGAGTCACATTTCAAAATGCCGGCGCTTATCGCGTCCCATCGGAGCGCGGTGAGCCCGAGCCCGGACCACGGCGTGACTCAGCCCTCAGCAGGGCTCTGCCCCCACTCACGGGGCCCTGTCCTCATGGACGGGCCTTGGAAAAAGTGTGCCCACCATTCCTAATTGGAAATTATCCCTGCTAATGCAAGTCCTCCCAAAGGAATGTGTCTCGCTTTACAAACATTGTGGGAACAGCTGGGCACAAGGGCTGTGAGAGCCCGGTGGACCTGAGGTGATATCCCTTCTCACTGGGATTTGGGAACGGGGAAAAGGGACTGCCAGGAGCAGAGACCGTGCTGTGGATGTGGAAGCAGCCTTGGTGTGAGCATTGTGACTCAGACTTCCCTCTAACACACGGCTGTGCTTTTTATCTTGGATTTGCTTCTGATATCTGTCCAGCCTGACAGGCTCAGCGCGGGGAATCTGAAATCCCCTCGGCTTTGGTGCTTTCTGGAAGTTATAAAAAGCTTTCCCCTCGTCTCGTGGGGAAGCATCAGCTCCCAGGGGCTGTTGGTGAGTGAGCGTCACCTCTGCTGACTGACTCAGTTCCTCTTCTGAGGTCCCGCGCCCGCTCCGGCACCGCTCGTGTTTCAGAATTACGTCTGAGCAAAGGCTCTCAGGGCTCCAGGCCGAGGTGGAGCCCCACAATCCATCTCCCTTTCAAAAGTGGGAGCACCCCAAAAGCAGGATGGTGTAATTTTCACCCCGTGTCAGCTCTGGAAGGTGCAGGGCTGAGTCAGAGCCCCGGGAGCTCTGGGGAAGGTGGTTTCTACAGGCAGGAAATGGGGCGTGCAGGAGGTTGTCCAGGAAGTGGCTCAGCTCTTGCTTAAGAACAGGTATCTCTGGCCTCCTTAAGACAGGAGGGGAAAAAAAAGTCAAGATGTGAGTCACTGCTGAGTCTCACAGTGGTTTAACAGGCTCTGGTCCTTGCTTTGCCTCAAGTTTTCCCTTCCAGAGGATGCACTTCACTCCTCTGTTCCTGGTTTTTTAGTTGCATCTTCCAAGACAGCTTTAGTTAGGAAAAATGATTCAGCAGGGTTTAATGGGTGTCCTGTGAGATGGAAATTGGTGATGCTTGGAAATTGGTAACACTTAAAACACTTTTTTTCCTTAGGGGTTTTCAGGTGAGTGCAACCCCCAGGGGTGCCACCAACAACTCCTGGATCCGTACAGGATCCCTGTGCTCCAGCTGCCTTCCAGTGGGTGAAAACTCCCCTCAGTGGTTAAACAGAAAAGAGGAGGGAGCCAAGGTGTAGAAAAGAGCCTGAATTCCTGGCTGGGAGGGTGGGGAGGCCCTGGCACAGGGTGCCCAGAGAAGCTGTGGCTGCCCCTGGATCCCTGGCAGTGCCCAAGGCCAGGCTGGACGGGGCTTGGAGCAGCCTGGGCTAGTGGAAGGTGTCCCTGCCCATGGCAGGAGGTGGAACTGGATGGGCTTGAAGGTCCCTTCCAACCCAAACCATTCTGGGATTTTATGATTCTGTGAACTCCTAAAATTACCCCCATGCTTGTGCCTGGAATGCATTCCTTGTTTGAACTACGGGGGTAACACTGCCCGGACCAGGCACTGGCTTCATCCCGAAGTTTTGGATGGAGCAGGAGGGGAGGTTTCCTCTCTCGTCGTTGCAAGGCATGAAAACCTGCGGAAAGCAGCAGCAAACACTGCATTGCACCCAATGATTGTTGGGCTGCTTTATGGGAATGCACTTTTATTTCACATTTTGGGGGGAAGAGGGGAAAACCTCAAGCAGCCTCTGCAGTTACAGGAGAGTAGGACGTGGGGTGGGCTGGCTGGGAGACCTCAGAAGCAAGGGAAGCAATTTCCCAGGACTATCCTGGACTGTTTGACGAGACCATATTGCTCTTTGCGTGCCTGAGCTCCAGCACTGCTCATCCCACGAGGGTCCGTCAGAGGAAGGCACCTGCCTGGATCATCACTGCAGGGGACGGAGAGGAGCAGAGGGAAGCATCCAGGGCCAATCCAGCCCCAAAATACCTCTGCCATTCATGCAAAGCTGGGACTGGGGAAGGAACTCGTTCCATGAAGGCTGGGAGTTCCAGGGTCTGCTGTGCTTGGTGCTGACAGCTCCTAGGCGGGCAGCACCGCTGGCTTGGCGTGCTTGCTCCAAGGGAGACTTTGCACTTTGCGTGTGGAACGTGGGATTGCAAAGTCCCCGTGCTGTTAATATTTGTTATTTTTGCCCTGAGGAGCTCTGCACATTTCCCCTGAGGAAACGGGGGGCTCCTGTGGAGCAGCACGACCCCGTGGCTGGGAACTTCCAGCCGCCACGCACCAGCGGAGCGGGATGCGCCCGCAGTTATCCCATTAGCTCAACATCTGCCAGGATGCCTTTCCCCACAGGGGCTGGATTAGGCTGGAACTGACCCAGCTCTCCAGGAAGCTTTTCCTATCACGTACTTGTGGCTTTCAGGCTGCTGCCCTGGCTGTAACCAACCCCAGCACCCGCCTCGCACCGCGGAGAGGGAGCTTTGGCAGGCGAGCAGGGAGTTGGCTTTACCTTTGCCTCCAAAGAATGCCTGTTAAGTGTCCAAATTCCACCCTGCATATTCTGCAGCTACTCATATTTTCAATATAATGAGTTTTTTGGGCTGGGATGACTCAGACTGGACCGGGTTTCACATCAGCACTGAAAATAGAAGCATTTGGGTAGGGAGGTGAGGGGCAGCAGCAGGACAGACACCGCTGGTGTGCTCGGTGGCTCCTTCCTGCCTGACACAAAGGTTTGGGATGAGCTTCCCCGGCATCTGCTCGCTGGAAGAAGAGCCAAGCTCAGCAAGGGCCGGTGTGCAAGCCGCTGGCGTCCGGCGCTGCGTTGTGGAAGGAGTTGAATCGCTGCCAACGAGCTGTCCCTGGATCTCTGGCTCATCTTACAACCTTGGACTCGTTAATGAATCCGAAGTCCTGACTGCCTCGCCTCCAAACATTTTGAGTATGTGGCATTTGAGAGCCAGGGTCACCATCCAGGCTGGCATCTGGATGCTGGCGATGCTGCTGGGCTGCTCCTGCTGCTCCCCTGCAGCTCTGCTTTGGATCTGCTCGTGGCCACGTTGGCTGCAGCATTCTGGCCTCTTTAGGGCGGGCCGGGAATACTGCAGGGAGTAGGGCAGTGGTGTGTTCTCCTTTAAGGAATGCTGCCTGCAAGCTCAGGATCTCGGCTCCTGCTGTACCTGTTTGGCTGATGCCTCATGGAGAAATCCTGCTCTGCATTTTCCCCTGGATGCGAGGTTACACTTTTAACCACAACACCAAAACTTCCCAGCTATTGTTTCCATCATGGCCATTATTATGATTTTTGGAGGGGGATGCATCTCCTCACCAGGATGAGCTGCAGCTTTTCCACCTTGTTTGGAGTTGCCTGTGGTTTTCCCTCACCCAAGGCCTCCGGGTCAAAGCCTGGAGCCTCTTGCTCTAATGCCACACTCGCTTTTTCCCTCCTCACCATTCCAGTGTCCCCCCAGCCCCGCTTTGCCATAGGGGAGAAGGGACTCCACAGCTCCTCCTTCCCCTCTCCAGGCTCTCCAGCTCCCGGAAACGCTCCCAGTAGTGAAACTGGTTAATCACGTTGGCGCTGGAGGAGTGCTGGCATCCGAGAGGGATCTGTGGATTAACTGGTTCCGGTGTTTGCCAACTTCTCGGCAGCCTGATGCATTATTCAGCAGCCGGGGCTGCTTTTGGGCCTTCGGAAAATCTGGAGCTTCCCAACACTCGAGGGTTTATGAATTGACGTCTCTCCTTGCAGCTTCCTCCTCCCTTGGATTGCCAATTAACTGCGGGCAATTAAACACCAGACCCGGAGTATTTTGCCGCCGGTTCCGTACTCTGCAGAGGAGGCTTGTGGTACCTGCAGCTTCCTCCTGGGCTCTATCCCACCTCCCAGCATCCGCCCTTGGGAAACCAGGTGCTGTTTAAGGCATGGGATCTGCGGACTCGTTTAACATGTGCCAACTCCGTGGCGTTCCCAGGTTGCCAGAAATGCGGCAGCGGCAGCGGGGAAGGCTCCGGGACAGCCGCAGCTGCGCGGCTCCGGAGCGGCCCCTTCCCAAACCTGCAGTTCAGGCCCGAGCACTTGCAGATGGCAGATAGGGAGGGAGAGGTGACTCACGGAGATTAAATATCCTGCTGTGCCCGCCTCGTGGGCAGCCATGGCTCAACACACCAACGGCACTCACAGCCGGCTCCATCATTCCTGCTTTTCTTTTGCCTCCAGGTAGAGGGGAAAACTGAGAAAGGCAGAAGCTGTGGTAGGGATGTCCCTGGGGGAGGCAGGGGGTGGGGGATGAAGGGACAAGAGGACAGAGAGGCAGAGCAGTGCCTGGGGGAGGCTCGTTCTTCCTCAAACACATTTATGTCCATTGGTTTCAACGGCAAAACCCGGACTGCCGCATCCTTTCCCACGCCGCAATCCCGCCGCTGACTCGGTGCCAGCGGAAGGCGCTTGCAGGGCAGTCAGGTCCGAGACAACGATTTTCCATCTTCTCTGATTGTTCGAGGCACTGCAGAGTTGTCAGAGCCTGTTCCCCGTTTTGGAAACATAATTGGAATTATGCAAATGCCGGTGCGGCACCGGTGAGTGACTGACGCGCTCCTCGCCCGGCACAGCCGCTCCGGAGTTGGGCTGTTGGAGCATGGAAGGGCTGTTGGAGCATGGAAGGCCCGTTCCATCCAGGGGGAATTGGGGGCTCAGCCCCACTCCTGCTGCAGCTCCCGAGCATCCCATCCCGCTCTGGGGATGCTCGGCAAAGCGCGGAGCTCGGCGCATCCCTGCCCGAACACCCCGTGCTTGGAGCCGCGACAGCATCGCTCGGCCACGCTGGTGTTGCCAAAATTCATCGTGGTCGGGTTTTGGGGATGCTGAGCTTCCCAATGGCAGCCGGGGGGCTGTTTAGTGGGAGCAGAGTGGGATCTGGAGCACGAGGCTTGAGGGACCGGAGCAAGACTCTCCCTGTGAGGGCTGGGACTCTGCTACCCTCCAGACAAGTAGTGCGAGCGTAGAGATGGTGCCTGGATCCGGTTACGGTTCCCACCTGGAATGTGGTTTGGGCATGGCCCCGCTGGCCTGGGAGCCAGCCCGGTGGGGGAAGGTGCTCTCGGCCACCCTGGGACTCGGCCGTGCCCGTGGGAGCGGTCACTGACACCGTCCAGGCTCGTCCAGGCTCCCGGGAGATGCCGGCTCCTCGGAGCGGGATCCTGGGAGGGGCTCGGGCGCACGGACAGGCGCTCGTGCTGCGCAAAGTCCTCCCGCAGGGAGATTTGCAAGAGGAAAGAGGGATTTTGCCAAAATAACAGCACTTTCCCCCCCACACCCATCTCAGCCTTTCCATCGTTCCTCTTTTAGCTCCACGTCTCCTAAAAAAAAAAAAAAAAAGTGTTGACTGCAGCTTTTCTGGAGGCTGCAGCGCTCCCGCCCCGGTGACTGCACAGCTCTTCCCGGCCTCCTTCCCGCTGCGGTTCCTGGGCTGAAGGCAATCTTTTCCGGTCTGATCGCATGGCCTAGGAATGTACGTGCACATACAGCGTGTCTGGAGTCAGTGAAGTGCCAGCGGCGAGGCTTTTGGGAGCAGCACGGAGGAAAAAATGATGCCCAAGTTGCTGCTTGCCCAGGTCCCTTTGGATTTGGGACGTCGATCCGGCTGCCCTGTCCCGACCTCGGCGTCTCTGCCCGCGTCGTGGGTGTGCGGCAGCGATTTGTGCCTCTCCACGGTCAATAAAGTCTTGGCCAAGTGGAACAAAAATATTCAGTCCGGTTAGTTTGGAAGGTAATTCCAGCTAATAAATAAACGGGGTTGGGAAAAAAACCCCCGATGATCCAGCGTGGCCAAGGAGCGCATCATCGGCGCTCCCCCAGAGACGCTGCGGGGGGTGATGAGGGTAATTAACAAAGCAATTAATGCAAGATATGAAGCTGCTTCCCAAATACACAAGGAAATCCAGACTCCAGCTGTGCTGGCATTGCTTGTGCTTGGCAAAGGCCCTGTCTGTGCTGGAACAGGGATGCACATGGCGTGTTCATTTGCAGGATCCATTTTCCAGGAGAAGCGGCAGGTTGGGGATTTGGCATCCTCCAGCAGGTCCAAAACCTCTCCATGAGCTTTGCTGGGATCTGTGCTGTCCCCTCAAAATAAAGCTGGAAAAGGCCAACTGGAGCAGGAGGACCAGCAGCTCTTCCCAGCTGCCAGGGCTGGGTGATCCAGGGCCGGAGCTCCCTGAGCATCTTTCCAGGCCAGCTGCTTTGTCAGCTTGGAGCTCTTGGAAAAAAGAATGGGATGATGTTTCTGCAGCAGAGCCAACATCGAACGCGCTCAGCTTGGCTGCAGTCCGTGCGTGGGGCCGGGCTCAGGCCCGGAGCTGGATGGAAATGCCTTTAAACGTGGATCTAAATTGGATCTAAATCTATTTCTGTGCTGGGGGTGAGCTCAGGGAAAGGGAAAAAACCCCAAAGACTGCTGCTGGCTCCAACTGCAAAGATTCACATATATTTTTTTATATATATATGTTTATAAATAAATGGAAAGGTTTATCTAAATTTGTGTTCAATGAATCCCAGATTTTAAGGATCAGATAAACCCGCTGACACCACATGGTAGAGAATCCCGGAATGGTTTGGCTTGGAAGGGACTTTAAAGCTCATCAGTTCCAACTCCCCGCCATGGGCAGGGACACCTCCCACTGTCCCAGGCTGCTCCACGCCCGGTCCAACCTGACCTTGGACACTTCCAGGGATCCAGGGGCAGCCACAGCTTCTCTGGGCTGCTGGAGGGTCATGGCAAGGAAAAAAAAGGCTCTGATGTGGCTCCAAGTGCTGTCATGTGATTTTTTGTGCAGACACACCATCCTCTCTCAGTTTGTGGGAGACTCAGGAACCGAATCTGGGCATTTCTGCCGTTTCTTTACATGAGTGTGAAGCCTTGGGAGCACCTCCCCATCTCCCAGCTGTGTCTTCCCAGCACCAATTCCCCTCTTCCCAAAATATCCCCTCCACAAAGCTCTCACAGCTCAGGCTGCCCCGACAGCGTTCTCAGGGCGTTGCCTGCGGGCCTTCCCACTGAATTATATATAACACTCGGGTTTGGGGTGGGATTTTTGGGAAGGAAATCTGTTGCCAAGCAATGGAGCTGTAGCCCGGCTCTCTCCTCCCAAACTGAGACTTAAAAGTGTGTGTAAAATATCTGAGACGTCTCAAGTGGGGTTGCAGGAGGCTGGATCATGGGAATGTGGTGGAAAAGCTGCTGCTGGGGTTGGGAGAAGGTTTCCCTTTCATTTTCCAGAGCCAAAGCTGGAAGTGGAGAGTTGTTTGATCCCAGAGGCAACAAGAGATATGGGGGATCATGAGAAATCCCCCAAGGGGTCCTGTGGGGAGTTCTCCCCATGGATTGACACCCAGGACATGTCCTGGACAGCGTGTACAAAAAACATTGGGTTTTCCCCCAAAACAAAAGGTGGGATCAGCCCCAGCACGGAGATGTTGGGGGGTCAATCTCAGCACCACAAACTGGAGCACAAACTTCAGCAGCCACTCGTCAATTCAGGGCACCCACAGTGGGTGTAGATGAACCAGAGGGTCAATACTGACCCACATCCCACAGCTGGGGGGCTGACAGTGCCCGTTGGCCTCCCTGGGAAAGCTCCAGTTGGAATTACAGAGCCAATCCAGCGACTGACTCCATCCCGATGCCGACGAGCATCGCCCGCGCCGCAGCCCCGGGTGCGAGCCCCCGTTTTGCTCCAGGCCCGAAACAGCCCCACAGGAGGGTTTCACCTGACAGCAATCCAGAGGGATATGAAGTTTTCCTGATGTTTTCCCCAGCTGTTCAGCTTGGGAGGGAAATCCCACCGGCGTGCTTTCCTCATTAACCGCTGTCACATTTTCCAGGCAGAGCCTCGGTGTGCCAGGCGCTGATTTGCATCACCAGATCACAAGGATGTGACCTAATTAAATTTCAGCTCTTTTCAATATGATTTTCATACTCACACAGGGTTTTTTTTTTGGACCTGTGGAACCAGCTGTCTCGGCAGGGATGTTTCAGGCTTGGAATGGAAGTGGAGAAAACATCTAATTTCCCACTGGGAGCGGCTGCAGAGGCGAGCTCTGGGGTCTCTCCAAAGCCTTTCTCTGCTCCCGAAGTTTGACTCGCAAGAGTGAATTGTGTTATTTTTTTAGGGCAGATTTTTTATTATTACTTATGCAGAGGGGAACGTGTTACTCCCACCCCTCTTCCCATACAGATGGATTTAGGTCACACTGGGAAAAGGGGTGGGAGAACCCGGGGTGAACCACATCCCTCCTGGAACAAACATCCTTCCCAGGGCTCGGCGCTGGGTCTTACAAGATGCCTCCAGTCAAGACAAGTCCCATCAGACCCTACCAAGACCCTCAGCACAAGACAAATCCAACCATTCCATGCACCTAGACCTCCCCAGGAGTCTTTTAATCCCCCCAAAATATTATTTTGAGTCTTAATTTTCCCTGGGAAGGACCCGTTCACCAGTGAGGGTAACACAGGAGGGTATCCCGGCTGGTTTTTTGGCTGAACGAGCAGAATCCCCTGCGTTCTCCCGTTGCTATGGCAAGGGGGAGAGCTGGGATTTCTGTGCACGGGTTGGTAAATCCGGCCCGTTCTGCACGGCTGATCTGCCCTCTGAGTAATTAAGGGCATTCTTCACTTCCCCTCGCAATTAGCATAAAGAAAACCCAATTAACTCCTGCACGGTGGACGCCGAGCGCCGCGCTGGGCAGCGTGAAACCTCCCCGCTCTCCTGTGGGAAAAATCCCGTCGACCAAAGATTGTCAGGCTGATTATAGACCCCACACTGGTGCCCAGAGCCCGTCGTGTTGCCACCCCATCCCCATGGAATCTCCCAGTTTTCCTTGAGTGAATCACACTCTTGGCTTTGCCAAACCTCTTGATGTCGGGGTTTGGCTGCGAGCTGGGAATTCGGGGGGAAGAGGAGATTTGGGTGGAAAAGGAGATTTCTGGCCATCCTCAGGCAGCCTGGTGCCTGCGTGTCCCCTCTTCCCACAGCTCCTGGGCCGTGGTGGTCACTTTGCCGAAAGCCTGGAGCAAAGTTGCTGCAAAGGTCACCCCCACTACTCCTCATCCCTTGGCCACTCATCCTCCTTTTTTAACGGCTGAAAATCCATGAGTCTGGGAGCAGTCTGGGAGCAGAGTCTGGGAGCAGAGTCTCTCTGTCCGTGGCACCCACGCCCTGGCGGCCACGCCCGTAATCCCTGCCATGAGGTGCAGCAGGTATTTCCTGTTCCTGGACTGCTCCGACTTGTCCTGCACGGCTCCGGCTGCCCCGAGCAGCTCCCGGCCCTCCCAGATGGATTTGGGTCCTGCATGACCAGTGTGGCTGCAAGGACGAGCTGTGCTCTCTCCAGTCTCCCAAAATAAATATGGGAGGAGGGAGAGGATGGCAGTGCCCTGCCAAGATAAGGGGTGAGTGGTGACACGGTCTGACCCGGCTCCTGCTGCCTCACCAAGTCCTCGGGATATGCCCCCAGCATTTGCCTCTGGAATTCCCACACTGCCACAACATGTTGAATTTGCCTCATTCCAGGGGTCTCTGAGCAGGGAGGTGACTTGGTGACTTCCAGCTACTGTCCTACGTCACCTTCTCGCCCCCACTGGCTTCTGAATTCTGGCTTGGTTGGATAAACCGTGCTCTGGCTGGTTTATCAGCTCCCAGATGACCCGGAGCAGATCCAGTGTCCTCCCCAAGCCAGGAATTGCCAAAAATCCCAAGTGTTGGCACCACCAAGCTTTTTTTTTTGCTATTTTAACACTATTTAGGTGTTTGTGTCCAGTGCATTGGGCAAACCCTGGGTTTGGATGCGGACAGAGCAGCAAAGGCACCCGGAGCATCCTGCATTTCCAGCACCGAGCTCTGAGCCTGAGAAGAGCCAGAGGTTTGTCCATGGAGGGGGTCAATCCCATGTCCCCCACGCCCCCCCAGGGCCACCCACGACGCCGTGACAAAGCGATCACACCGACCACGATTACACCGACTGCGATTACAGCGACCATCCCACATGTCCAACCCCGACCACGACATCCAACCCTGTCCGTCAGCCCCCGCCAGTAATCCCCGGGGACAAAACACCCCGAGGGCAGCTCCTGCCCCCGCCTGTAATTCCTCCCCTTCACCCTAATCCCCGGCCCTTCTGTCGCAGCGGCCAAATCCAATTAACCGTGCAAGGATCACGCTCCACCGGCGTTCAAACGGAGCTGCAGGATCCCTTGGGATGGGTGGCGTGGGGTGGAGAGGAGCCATCCCTGCCTTTAGTGGGGTTTATTCCCAAAAAAAAAAAGACCTTCTGAGAGCCAGGAATTGTGTCTGGGCAAGGGAGGGAGGGGAGGGAGGTGGTCTGGGACTCGTGGCCGTCACTCTGCTGGGGGTGACTCTTTTTTCCCATTTTCCCAGTTGGCTTGGTTGTGGTAACAGCTTCCAAGGCCCCACTCCAAACACCCACATGGGTCCCACTCAGCCTCCAAGACTTAATATCCACTTGCTCAGGATTTGCCTTGAGCCTCTGAGCTCTGTTTCATGTCTGGTTGCAGAGGAAGATGCTCTGGTCCACTTTCAACCTGGCACGGAGGATGCCTGGGGATTGGAGGGACGTTCTCCAACCTGGGTCCCAAGTTTTTTCCTATGATCTGGTTTGCCAAGAAGAAAACAAGACTCAGCATGGAGGTACCACAAATTCAGGATGGTCCCAGTGAACCCCCACCAGGACCAGGGTGCAGCCAAAGAAACACCCAGCAGTTTGGATTTGCAGCTTTCGCCAGGCTGAACTCAAGGGACAGAAAGGAGGAGGGGGGAAAGGGGAACTGGAGGGTGCAAAGGCAGCAGAACAACGAGGAAGGGCTTCGGTGGGGACCATGGAGGATGTGCCAGGGACACGCTGCTTTTCTGGGCATACACTGGGTAAAATAATAAATGATGGCTGGCCCCAGGCGGCCGCAGAAGGAGCACGCAGTGCCTTAAATGAGGCGGAGAAACACATGGAAGCAGTGGAGGCTGAGCCCAAGGGGATGAGGTCCAACCGGCCAGGGGACGGCTGCGGGCGGCACATTGACCACTGGCAGCTGCTCTGAGACCTGAGCTAATGTTTAGCTTTGGACTTTGCCAAGTTGTCCAAGGGGCAAAGGGAGGAGGAGGAGGAGGGCGGGTGACCCGTGTGGGGCGGAGGGTGGCTGCGAGCTGGGACAGTGCCCAGGGCTGTGACTCCCGCACGAGCTCCGGCTCAGAGGGAGCCGATTCTGGGTGTAGTTTCTACTGGTTTGGTCCTGGCTCAGCAGGACATTCCCTGACAAGACCTTGCTGAGCTCTTCCTGATGTATTTTATTCCCGACACACTGAGCTCCAGACAGTATTTGCAAGGGCTGCACTGAGGGGACACTGTCGTGGACAGGGCGAGGAGCCTGATGGCATCGCTGACAAGGCTGCAAACGTGTCCCCAGCGCTGGCCCAGGGCTGAGCATGTCTCACTGGCCTGGATAACCCACCCTGGGAGGCGCCTCTTCTCTATTTAAACCCCCCTCTCTTGGGATGTAATTAAGGACGTGTCTATTAATTGCTGTGTCACATCAGCACGGATCGTCCCTGCCACCAGCGGCGCTCCCTGGGCAGCTCCCACTGGACCATTGCCATGTGTCTCCTCTCCATCCCCATCACCTCTACCCTGCAGCATCCCGAACCTTCGCATTTTGAGTTCTACCTTCCCAGGCAATTTTGCACAGCAACGTTCTCCAATCCCAGATTATTCTAATGACACAGTGGGAGAGCTAAAAATAGGAGAAAGGCATTTTCTGCCTCTCCCCCACCAGCCGCTGTCGGGAGCGCGGGGATGGCACCGGCAGTGGGAGCCTCCGAGGTGTTTGCAGGGAGCTTTTGGAGAGTATCACACCTCCCCTTTCCCTTCCCAGCCCCGGATCTTTAAATATCTGGCCCAAATCCACACAAGCCTGTAGCTGCTTAACTCCTTCCTTGCACTCAAATCCAAAGGAAACTGGGCACCTGAATGGGATGGAGGACGTGGGGTGGTGGCTGCAAAACACTCCTGCGTGTGCCAAACCTGCAGGAGTGACTCAGCCATGGTGTGGGTGGTGGGATCCTCCTGGCTTCCCTGGGGACCTCCCGGCTCCAACGGGAACCTCCCAGCTCCTGTGGGATTCACAGAGCCCACTTGTTCCATCCCACTTGACTTCCTCTCCTGCCAGGGCTCTTGGGTGTCTCAGGGTCCTGAGAAAAGTGGGTCCAGCATGCACTGGAAAATGCTGTGGGAAGCAACATCTGAATCCATACCGCTCTCCCTAGCATGTACATTCCAAAAAAGCGATGTACTCTCCCAAAATATGGTGCACTCTCCAAAAAAGTGATGCCGTGCCCCAAAACCAGCCCTGCTGGATTCAGCACCTGAACACACTCGGCAGGGTGAAGCAGCAGCCTGGGGGCAGCTGTTCCAGATTATTTCTGGTTTATTTTTAAGGCATTCTATGGGATCCTGCACTCGTGGAGGGTGGCTGGAGCTTGGAAATCCACAGGGAAGTGTGGATAACATCCCTCCACACGGCTGTGCCAGCCCTCAGAGGCCACCAGGCATCAGCTGGGCCAGGCTGGCACTGCTGGGCTGGGCAGGGGGAGCGAAACCCACAGAAACCGTCACCAACAACTTCATCCACAGCTTCACACCGGATTCCCGGAGCCTGCCCTGAGAATGGGAAATAGGGAATGGCCTGCACTCCGGGCATGGAAACTGGTGCTGGCACGTGGGCATGGCTGCATATGGGGTGGCAGGGAGCAGCCAGGGAGACACCCAGCCCCAGCACGGACACAACGGCACTGTTTTCTCTCGTGGCACGCAGAGATCCAAACCAGAGGGGGATTCTGCTCCAAGGATGTCAGGCCAGGATTGTGCTGCTGCTGAGCTGGAGGCGGGATGAGCTTCGGAGGCCGGGCAGAGCGGGAAGAGAAGCGGCCGATCCCTGCCCCACAGGGGGAACAGAAACGCCGTGAGCCGGTGGCTGCCACGCGCCAGGGATTGCAGTGGAGCGGAGCAGAGACGGATGAGTCAGAGGATTCGGGCACAATGGGAAGCGCGGGCTCAGCAGGGCCGGGGACATGCAGGGACAGGGACAGGGACAGGGACAGGGACAGGTCGGGATGGGGCCTCAAGGCTGCCAGCGCCGCATCACCCTGAGCAAACCCTCCTCCAGGGCAGACACGGAACAGCGGGAAAAACGTGGCTTTTTTCCGCCCGGTCGCAGGGAGAGGAAGGAAAAGGGTGAACTCGTGGCAGCGTGAATGGAGAGGGCTCTGCCACGCGTCCTCCCCGTCCTGCTGGCAGCTGGACACGGGGACGTCCTGCACTTCCCAGCTGGCGCTGGCAGGGTACCAGGGACCACATCCCAGCTCGGCTGCTTCCCCGAGGCACCTCCACTTCCCTCCTGCCCACTGCTGCCTTCTCACTTCTGCAGCCTTTCCTGTTTTATAGATCTCCTTTTTTATAAACCCCCAAAAAGCAAACCCAGAAGCACAAGAGGGATAAAGACACAGCCACGCCAAAGCAGGAGCCCTGTTTCACCTCTTGATCAGTCACCCCAACAAGCCCTCGGCTGCCCCCACATTCCTCACAGGAGCTGGTGAGGGCAGGAATGACTGGCACAGGATAATTACAGGGCTGAGGATGGAGGTGCTGCCTGTGCACCACACAGCCTCGGGCATGAGGTCCCACAGCTCACAGGGATGGGACAAACCTCCCATGGCAAACCTGGGTTGGACTCAGACATCCATCCCACAGGGGAATTTGGGAGACATCCTCCAAAAATGTCTCCACAGGCCAAAACAGTTTGACAGAATTTCAGCCACTGCTTTCTCTGCTTATTGTCATCTTTCTTCCACTTCACACGGGATGGTGGCTGGGAGAAGCTGATCCTCAAAAGACAACACTAAACTTGGACACAAACGTGGACCACGATCACCTTGCAGGTCCTGGTCACTCCCTGGGAGTGCCCAAACACTCAAGACTCAGGGCTGGAAAGCACAGCTCTGGTTGCCCACGGGTGCAGGAACAAGCACTCCGGGGCCTCTGTGCTGCACAAACCTCACAGTTTGCATGGCCTCAGAAAAGAAACTTTCTTTTTTTGTTTCAGGATGTGAAAGGAGACCACAAGACCGCGGTCCCACGGCTTCCCCACCCTGGGATGACAGGACACTGCACCGGCAGCAAGCAGATCAAACTGACACC
The DNA here is from genome assembly GCA_013397725.1 of Rhagologus leucostigma. Taxonomy (NCBI): domain Eukaryota; kingdom Metazoa; phylum Chordata; class Aves; order Passeriformes; genus Rhagologus; species Rhagologus leucostigma. The sequence continues at coordinate 38,895 of VZTD01003898.1, read as the reverse complement.
ATTTCAGGAGGGGAAGGCTGGGATCCCTCTCCCTGCATCCCACACACCTTATGAGCACTTGTGGGGCAGTGCTGGAAACATGCTGGGCCAAGGAGCCATATCCACACCACCACTGTCACTGAACATCCCCATCCCCCAGCTCAGGCTGCCAAAACACCTGGGGTCTGAAATCACGGAATCCCTGAATGGTTTGGGTTGGAAGGGACCTCAAAGCTCATCTTGTTCCACCCTCTGCCACGGGCAGGGACACCTTCCACTATCCCAGGGTGCTCCAAGCCCTGTCCAGCCTGGCCTTGGACACCTCCAGGGATCCAGGTGCAGCCACAGCTTCTCTGGACAACCTGTGCCAGGGCCTCCCCACCCTCACAGCCAAAAATTTCTCCCTAATATCCCATCTAACCCTGCCCTCTGGCAGTGGGAAGCCATTCCCCCTGATCCAGGCCCTCCATGCACTGCCCTCCTTCCAAGGCCCCATGAGGTGGGAGGCAGGTGCAGCAGGGATGGGAGAGCCCCCAGATGTGATCTCCTGTCACTGAGTTGCTGAGTGTCTGTGTCACCATGCCGTTGTCACCGTGCTGTTTGCTCCTCGGCTCCTCAGGAAATGGCACAACGGCAGCAGCAGCCACAGAATCAACCCAAGACACCATTTAGCAGAGCCGTTTGCCCACGTACCGGGAGCCCACTGCAGCTGGGGGGAGCAGGAGCAGACCCCACGGGAATAAAAACCCTTTTCCAACACTCTCTCTTAATGCTGCACGTAAGAAGTATCGTCTTCTAAGAGGAGAATCCATTTGTCCAGGATTACATGCCACGGGAAATGATTACACAGCTGGGGAGGATACTTTCCCAAGCGAAGCCACCAGCCCTGTGGGATGTGTGGGAGAAGGTCCTGGCCCCACACGGCCCCAGGGGGCTCTGCAGCAGCACCGGGAATCACTCAAGGATGGCCGGATCTGGACACTCTTTCTGGCAGCTACCCCGCATCTCCTGCTTGTCTTGGGGTGACTCTATCATGTGTATCCCCTATCATGCTCTGTGCCTAAAAAGTAATATTGTGCCTTTTCTGTGCCTTTAAACTGAGCTTGAGGAAAAAAACCAGACGAACTTTCCAAAGCAGCTTCTCAAGGACACAGAGATTACACTCCTCAGTGTGGTCTGACTGCAGAAGGCACGAAGGGAGCACCCTGCTTGCTTTTTCTTCAGNTTTCTCTCTATAGCGAGGGTTTTAATTCATTATTTAGCATCATTATCCTTTTCCTGTGTGTTTGTTAAAATAAATAGCTTTTATCTCTTTCACTTTCCTTCGAGGAAAAATTTCCTTTTTTCCCGAACCCTGTGGGGGGAAGGGTGGTTGCAACCTGGTTTTCTCTCAGGGGCTATATTACTAGCTTTTGGCCAAACCGGCACACTGCTTTTCCTAGAAAAAGGAAAAATAGCCGTGGAGCATCACGGGTCGTGCAGTTTCTGAGCCATGTCGCGACTGATACCACGACAAGAAGCCACCAGTGATTCACGCGGCTGGTGCTGAGCTTGCATCGTGCACTGCGCTCCCTCCCGGACCGCGCGCCCTCCATCCAAGCAGAACTGGAACAGCTCCACTGGCTGTCACAGCCACGAGCGAGCAGCCCAGCAAAGCCCCAGCAGCGCCACGGGATGGTGGCACTGCCATCGCTGTCACCAGAGGGACAGGGCAGGGCAGAGCCACCCTCCAGGGCTGCGGGCTCACCCAGCACAGGAGCGTCACGGCTCTCCCAGGAAAATCACGCGTGACCTCCGCACCCACAGCCCACACGGTTTCCCATCACTTGGGCTGGTGTTGAAATCGTGCCAGAAAATTACCCATGATTTAAGCATGACTTTAGGCAAACGCCTCAGATTCCCAAACGTCTCTGCCTGTGGCACCAAACCGCAGCAGCACAGGGAGATATCCTGCTCTCTCTCAGGGTGGGTACCCAGCTGGGATGTGGTGGATTTGGTGCTGCTGGTTCCTACCACAGCCAGCCTGAAAGCAGAGCCCAGGGATGAGCTCTCTTATGTGAAGAGAGCTGGGAGAGATTTGGGCTGGTGTGGCAGGAGGGACTGCCAGGGACAGGAATTCTTCAGAGTGCTTGCTGTGCCCCAGAGGCCGGGCAGAGCCTGACTCTGTCACAGCCAGACTTCTCCAAAGAGCCTCTGTGGTTAACGGAACTGGCACCAAGACACACTCTCTCCAAGGAAGCAGGACAAATCCAACTGGGACAAACGGGACAGGTGAGAGAACAGACAGGTTGGCAAGACGCAGGATCACCACCTCCCTCGCATCCTGTTTTCCATGAGGGCTCCACACCCTCTCCTGGTTCAGAGCAGGCAACCACCAGCTTCTCCAGACACGGTGGAGCTGAGCCCCAGTAGGATCCCATTCCCCTTTCCAAAAGCCCTTTTTTCTCCCCAGAAAGCAGCTGTTTCACGCGGTGGCTCTGGGGACAGGCAGCCCCTCCCTGCTGCCTTGGTTAGCAGCGGTTTCCTCTCCACAGCTGCGGAGCAGCAGCAGCAGTTGGGTTTTACATCCCCCTCGCTGGCTGCAGCCGGTGACGGGAGGTGACGCACGGGGTGACAGGGCCCAGCCCCCTCCCACGAGGTCCCTGTCACCCAGGGACAGTCACAACCCGAGTGCTGCAGGCCCGAAGCTGAGGGCACAGCAGAGCAAGAGCCAGCAGGGAAGAAAAAGCACAACTTCCTCCCTTTTTCTTCTGAAGAAGAGATCCTCAGCCCTGTGCAAAAGGAAGTGCTGATACCACACGTCCTGTAGATAAAACGCAGTTATTCCATCAGCTCCAAACCCTCGGGAAAGGCTGCTCCTCTCTGCATCACCCCCAGCACCGAGCAGGGTGCCAGAGTGTCCCAGTGCGACACCATCCCTTTGCGCTTCGGGACATCATCCCACCACTGCAGGGATTTGGGGATCTTTTCCTGATTTTTCCACTCGGGAAGCCACGTCGGTGTAAACATTCCAGTAAATCCCTTCCTGCAGGCCACTGGGTAATTAAGGAGCTCTTTTCCTAACGAGGTAACAAATAACACGTGCGGTTTGACAAATTAGGTTCTCGCGTTCGCTAATCATCGCCGCCGTGCTCGGCAAGCCACGACAGTGTTTCAGGATGTGGGAGGTTTGCAAGGAATTCTCTTACTGCAGATAAAGGGAGCCTGAACTCGGGGCAGGTGCAGAAAACTCCTGGGAGCCTGCAAACGAAGCTCTTCCCAACCCACCAGTTTTTTGGACAAAACCCAGCCCCAGTAACTCGTGCCTCTGTCACAGACCCAACTTCCACAGCTGCTTCCACCACAGAAAAGTGAGAATTCCTGCAAAATTCCTCCTCCTAGCCACCAGCGTGCTCCAAGAGGCAGAAACACCAACAGCCACAAGGAGCCTGCTCACCAGAATAATTACAAGGTATCAAACTTGAAAGCTGCAGATCTTTACAGCAAAAAAGCACAGGTGAAAACAAAAGGCAGAACGATTTGGCACAGGCACGTTTTATCAGTGCAGGAACCACCACCACGACAGCCCCAGCTCCTGAAACGAGCCTCCCAGGAGCTCTGGGAATGACACAGGAACCACAAGATGAAAGAACAACCCACCATCCCCCGTGCCAAAGTTTTATTGACCGGCCGGTCGAGCCGCTCCCAGAGTTTTCCCCTCGCGGAGGTTTCGGCGCGGTGCCCTCGGATCGGCTCGGTGAGCGCTCGGCAGCGCCGCTCCCGCAGCAGCTGCCCAGCAGCGGCACCGGCACACGCCCCCAGCGCTGCTCCGGGGGCCGCTCCGGCTCCATTCCCCGCCTCCCCGGGCCCGCAGACACGGCCGGCCCACGGCTGTCCTGCCGGAAGGCGCTGTCGGACACCTCGGCTGCCGAGCCCCGTGCCAAGCCCGCCAGCGAGAAGGTGTTCGGCGCAGATGAGTCACAACCACACGGCAGACAGTCCCTCCGTGGGGTTATCCTATCCCCTCTTCTCCAGAGCTCTGCCAGGGGACAGATCCCGTGGTCAAAGATCTCACGATGGGAAATTCTGTCAAGAGATTTTCACAAAGATGACAGATTTTTTAAGTGGCCTGGCTTCGTTCAAGAGCTGAGCCTGCACGTTGTGGCAGCACAATATGCAAAGTATTTTCTTCACGCTTCATCAATTAACCCAAAAATGATCAAAGCAATCCTGGCTGAGCAGCACATCTAGAGCCTGGTTTTGGGGAGAGGGTGGCACAGCAGAGCCCACGGTGCCAAAAGCAGCACTGGGCATTTTACTTTTATTACTTTGGTGCCTCCCAACTCCAGTTTGGAGTTCCCACCCCACCAGAGCCTGGAAGCAGGAGAAGTGTGAAGCTCAAAGGTGGTGCTGAAGAGGAAGGCTGGCAGCTGGAGCACCCGGTTTGGGAACAAAGCAGCTCCTTTGTACAGCAGGGACCCGGGCTGTGGTTCCACAGGGTCCCTAATGGCATTCCACAGTCAGTCTGGAGCTCCACCTCTGGAACGCTCACGCTGTGCCAAGGAAACAGCAGCTCTGGGAATTCCTGGCAGCAGTTCCTGCGCTGCTGCCACGAACCATTCCGTGGAAGGTGTCCCTGCCCATGGCAGGGGGTGGAATGAGATGAGCTTTAAGGTCCCTTCCCGATAACCCGAAGCACCCTGGGATTCCGTGGACCTACCGTCCGCTTCCTGTGGATGTTCACGATGTGGATGTCTTCGCTCCGATATTCCTCGTCGTGCCTATCCAGGGGAATCTTTTCCAGCTCGAAGTCCCTCTGAAGCAGCTGGTTACCAGAGAACCCACAGAACAGTTCCAAAAAGGCCTGCACAACCATTCCAGACATTTCCCCTCCATGCAGCACTTTACCCTCGTCTTAAATACCCCAGCACCAACCCAAAGCTACAGACACCTTGCAACACTCCAAAAAACCTATTTAAGCTTGTGGTAAAACACTTCTGGGGGGATTTAAAAGATGTGTGGATGTGGCACTTGGGGACATGGGTTACTGGTGGCCTTGGCAGTGCTTGGGGAATGGTTGGACTTGATGATCTCAGAGGACTTTTTCAACCTAAATGATTCTGTGACTCCATGATTTTGCTTCCTTTAATTCCTAAAGTGCTAAGACAAACCACAGCACCTGCCTGTCTGCCAACCTTCTCGACTGAAAGGGAGAGGAGAGAAAAAAAAACAAGCTAAAACCCTCCAGCATCAGCTCTGGGACGTGCTCAGATTGCCTGGGCTGAACCTGGCAAGCCAAGGAAGGAAATAAATCACAGAAAAGCAGAAATCAGCCAGAAACACCAACACCTGCTGTGTTTATTGTGGGAGCAGCACCTCAGAATAGCTGAGCACAGCCCTCCTCACAGCCAAGGCCCCACAAGAGCGTGAGGCACTAATTATCAAACAGGTGCTTTGATTAACACGCACCAATCCCCTGGAATTCTCACTCTTTCCCTTTCTTTGCAGTGTTATAGTTATTTCATATAATCCAGTACTCCAGCACAAGAGCTGCTTCTCAACAGCCACCACAGGTGCAGAGTTAATCTGCACTGACCCTCGTTGGACTTGATGATCTCAGAGGACTTTTTCTCCTTCCCCTCCACACAAGATCAGCTGGAATATTCAATTAAAACACCTGTTAATGGGCTCTTATTAGAGAGAAGGAATTTTTCCAGAAGCAGCTCTATTGCTCAGGAGAGAGTTTTTGAGCTCCTGAGCAAAACTTTTGTGTTTTCCCTCTGCTTTCACTGGAACAGCCTAAAAGAAAATGTGGTAAAAACCACTTACTTCAAAGTATTTTCTCTCAATTTCAGGGTTCTTCCCCATAGTCCTCTGTTCATAGCAGCACAGGACACAAGTGTCAGGGCCAGTCAGGTCCTTCAGAGTCTTCAGCAACGGCTCCAAGGACTGCCCAAAAAAAGGTTAAACATTTCCCATGTGGATTTCGAGCTCATTTTGCTGGTTACGATACCCTCTAGCTAAAGCCTTCACCCAAGAGAGAACTTCCCAGCTTTGCTTTCCAGAGAGTTATTTTTAGCACTTTAACTGGGACAAGAAGAACATGGGGGGAAAGCTGGGAAGCAGAGGAGAAAGGGGGACTCACAGGAGAAGAGTTTCACAGAGTGACCAAGAAAACTGAACTGGATTCCAAGCCAGAAACATCCCACACTGCTGAGTGGGCACTGCCTTGAGGCACACAGCAGTGAGTGCTCCTTGGTGTGCTTCAAAAGGGAGAGTTTTCTCAATTATTCCTGGAGTATGGCTCAGATCCAGACCACAGTGTAGGGAAATGGGACCAACAGGCAGGGACTCAATGCCAGGGGCTGGTAAAGCCATTGGCAGGGCACTGGGACATGGGGCTTTTCAGGTTGTTTCCCTTTTCCTGCAGCTTCCCTCAGCTCTCCGTGCACATCCTGCAGAGCTCCAGCTGAGGACATGAGGCAAACTACAACAAGCACTCAGCTGGAGCAAGATTTCTCCTCTTGCCTTCCCAAGGAAAGCGTGAGAAGAACCCAAACAGCAGATGTAGCACTTTTAAATTTCATTTACCAAAGATTTCAACAGTTCACATGTTGCTTCATCATTCCCGATGTAAAAAAAAAAAATAAAAGGAGAAGGGGAGTCACAAACATTCAGTCTGGGATTTTTAACATAAAAACAGTCTCTGGTTCTATCTCAAATGACCTTACATCTATTAAAAATGCCTTTTCCAGTCTTGTTCTCCATATTCCTCTAAACCACAGGGACCATGACATGAGCACAATATTCAGCTGCACACTGCTCATACTGAACACACTGATCCCACTCCCTTCCCAAGGAACCTTTCTGTAGGGGTTTAGCAAAGTCCTCATTTACCTCCTCATAGTAAATGCAATCAGCCATGAGTATATAATCAGGGGGAGGCTGAAATTCTGTTACATCTTCACCCCTGAAAAGCACAAACAAGGAAAAAACAAGTTTTAGTAATATCACATACTAAAGGATTTAGCATAAAGTTAACAACTGTGTTCTTGGAGATGCCCCCTCACAGCAGTGTTTTGGTTATTTAGCAATTTAACAAAGCCAGTGCAGAATCACAGAATCCCAGGATGGTTTGGGTTGGAAGGGGCCTTAAAAATCATCCCATTCCACCCCCTGCCCTGGGCAGGGACACCTTCCACTAGCCCAGGCTGCTCCAAGCCCCGTCCAGCCTGGCCTTGGACACTTCCAGGGATCCAGGGGCAGCCACAGCTTCTCTGGGCACCCTGTGCCAGGGCCTCACCACCCTCACAGCCAGGGATTCCTTCCCAATATCCCATCTAAACCGACTCTTTTTCAACCTGAACCCAGGAGCCCCGTTAAAGCTGAACAGAGACATTAAATAAAGGCTCATACAAACCATTTCAGTACCTTGGCTCGGACGGACCCTGTGATCAGGTGCTTGTTGTTCTCAATATTAACCATCAACAGCTCCTGCAGTTCCTCCAGGTCTGTGACCGTCACGTTCGCCCTGTAACACACGCACGGGGTTAGGGAATAACGCAACGGCTGGAGACATTCCGCACAGCACAGAAAACAGGGTTTAAAGGAACTGGAAGGGTCTGAGGGAGATGATAGCGCACGGCAGGACTCCCGCTCACCCCAGCGCGGCTGCCATGATGCCGACGGCGCCGGTGCCTGCGCCCAGCTCCAGGACGTGGCGGCGAGCGAGGGGACAGGCGCCGGTCTCCAGGAACTTGGCGAGCACCAGCGCGGCGTCCCACACCACGCAGCCCACGCCGCCGGCTGCCCGCTGCTCCAGCCGCAGCGCCGGCCCGTCCCGCCGTTCCAACTCCCTCACGAAGCCCGCCATGGCCCCGGCTCTGAGGCGGCGCGGCCCCGCCCCGCCCGGCGGGAGGAAATGGCGGGCGGGCCGTGAGGGGACGGCGCTGCCCGCTCGCCCTCGGCGGTGGGAGAGGCTCCGCTCCCTGAGCATGGAGGCTTTTCCAGCCGAAATGATTCCAGGATTCCTCCAGCCGTGTCCCTGAAGGAGCGCGGAGCCCTCAGGACCTCATTCCCTGTAGCCGCTCCCTCATCCCTCCCGACCAGCTCCAGCCTGAGCCCTCCCGAAGGTTTTGTTATAAACTGCCCTCATACAAGTTGCAAAAGGTCTTAACAAACCTACAAAAAAAGTCTTAATAAACTTACAAAAAAGTTTTAATAAACCTACAAAAAAGGTCTTAAACTACAAATCTTAGTAAGTCTACAAAAAAGGTCTTAATAAACGTACAAAAAGGCTTTAATAAATTTAAAAAAGGTCTTAATATATGTACAAAAAGGTGTTAATAAACTGATGAAAAAGGTCTTCATAAACCTGTGAAAAAGGTTTTAATAAACCTACAGAAAAGATCTTAACAAACCTACAAAAAGGTTTTAATAAACTCACAAAAAAGGTTTTAGTCAAGCAACGGAGTTGATTCTGCATCAACATTTTGAAATACAAAGGCTTTAGATTTTTTCACCCCCCTTGGATATGTGGAAGAAAGTTTTTTTATTACTTTATTTCTTCATTTCTTTTACACCATGGCCTCGTGGTGGTCAGCAGATTCCTCTTGAGGGGGGGCTCCTCTTCCTTGGGAAGAAGTTTTCTGAGGGAATTGCCTTTTCCCACACAAGCCAACTTCAAACCCAAACTTCACATTTTTCCCCTCCAGCAGTTTTTTTGTTGTTCTTTTTACCTATCCCTCTAATTATGAAGGAACCGAAATGTTAATTTATTGCTCTCTTGGCAGTCCTTGGACCATGCTGGTGGGAATCTCACTGCCTTTGACCACTTTCCATGGCCATGTTATATTTTACTATGGAATATTCTAAATGGTTCTGGCTTAAACACTTGTACAGGAAGGCATAAAGCTGACATCTGTATATTCTAAAATGTGGGAGAGAATTTTTTCCTCTTCAACAACACAAAAAAGTCTGAAAAAATATTATCCCTTGTTTAGCAATAGCTGCTGGTGGGGACTTCCAAAGGAGTTAATGCAAAGAATCCGCGAAAGAATTCCACTTCTTCAAGTCATCGTCCATTTCCTACCTGCACTCCCAGTTTGTGCATCTCAAATTTGGGACTTCTTGAACCTTATTTTAACAAAATGAAGCAGCTTTCCTATAGAAAGTGTGTTCTTCCCCTTGTGTGAATGGATTCCACCCCTCTCGTCTTCCTCAGGGACGGAGCATGGAGGGGACAAGGCAGTAGAAAAAGACTGTCCGAGAGACAGATGGAAAAATACATCTTCCCAGGAGAAAACTGTGGGATTCTTGGAGTGATCCTGCACAGGGCCAGGAGTTGGACTCGATGGTCCTGGTGGATCCCTTCCAACTCAGGGTATTTCTAATTAACATCCCTCCTCAGTCATATCTCTCTCTTCTCCTTTCCAAAAAGGAGAATTTTCCAAATGGAATGCCCAAGACAATGGGAGCAGTTTAGGCAGACTGATGAGAAACTGGAGTCTGATTTGGAAGCCTGGGATGGGCCCAACTCTCAAAGGCAGAAGGAGAGCCGAAGTGAGACCAGCAGCATGGAAAATCGGGGCAGTTTGTATTGTCAAAAATGCAATTCCCAACCTTGTCCTTGCAAGGAACACGCACTGTTCAAGCTCTTAAAAATTAAGACTGGGGTGATTTATTAATCTTGTTAAGAACTCTGATACAAAGCACAGTAGAAGGCCACAAACCAGTAAATAAAATGTGGCTTGTGAAGGCCACTTTATAAATGCTGCTACAGAACTACCAGCAAAACCGACTCGCTCTCGCACCAGTTCAAACACGGGAGTTCGGCTGGCAAAGAAAAGTTCCATTCACTTATCAGTTTAAAAAGTTTAATAAAGCTTTAAGTGTTTGCTGGTTTAAATGCTACCAATTTCCAAAGTGGATTCACGAGTTAAGTGTAGATGTAAAGGAAGTTACTAGGTCTGGAAGGCAAGACTGTTCCCAAGCCAGAGGAAATGCTGCTGGCCGGATACAATCCCAGGAGTAGCAGACTGTGTTATAGGCCTCGAAGTCAACTTCAATTTATACATGTGATTAGCATATCTGTAAATATACAATATAAACAATTGTACAGGCGCATAGCTTTGTTCTCCACAACAGTAGACAAACTCTTTAGCTTAAGACACCTTCGCCTACCAAAACAAAAAAGGCACATCTGAACAGGATGCACGTGAAGCACTCAGGATCCTCTCCAATATCTGAGACGGGTACTCCTCCTTCATCCTTCCTCCAAATAACCAAGACCGACCAAGTATTTTGGTATTTAGATTTCAACCTATTTTTTCTTTGTCTTCAGCAGCAAATCAATGGCAATTAAGACATGGCATGAGAATATTCCAGAACAGGAGCTGTCACTCAGGAACCTCCAGCCTTACAGCAAGGCAAGTGGCCAGAGGTTTCGAATCTGTGACGCTCTGTATCCTCGTGTGGTGTGATCATCCCATTGTTGGGTTTCCTTAATTAAAAAAAAAGGCCACTAGTGCTCAAATTTGAAAAAAATTCCACAGACGCACCTTTTTTTTGGCTCAGTGCAATTAAATGATGTCAGTTTAAATTCACTTAGTGTAGTTTACAGTGCAAAAGGTCTATTTTGTGTCCTGGCAGAACTGTCGGCACTGAGGATGTGAACCAAGGCAATGCTGCTGCTCACCTGAGGGTAATGCTGTCCAACCACACAGGTTGGAGTGTGTGTAGTCTGAATTTTTTCCAATTTAAACCTTTTTTTTTTCTTTTGATCAGCAGCACTTTAAGAGCGTAATTCGTGAAAATACTAAAATACGCTGCCTTTTCTTTTTTTTTTTCTTTGAATAAATTAAAAAAAAAAAAAAAGAGGAACTTTACAAATACTATTCCAGTGTCAATGACTACTACGGCTAAGGTCATTGAGGAGTTTCTGCGTTTTCTAGCAAAGACAGTCTGTGCAAAGGAGGGTGGGAGAGCTCCCTTTTGTAAGTCTTTGGTGGCAGTTTCGGTAGCTGAGGGCTGGAGTTGTGCCGGGGCGGCACGGGTGGCACGGGCGGCTGGGCCAGGTTGTTGTGGCTGGCGCTGATGACGCAGCAGCGGCGCAGGACCCGGGGAGACGGGGTGCTGGGAGGGGTGCCCGGAGAGCTGGGGCCGGAGCCGGCCTCCCGCAGCCACTCGGGATCCCGGGGGAAGCGTCCCAGCGGCGGCGGCTGCAGGTTCAGGGGGCAGTTGATGAAGTGCTCGGGCGGCCGGAGCGGCACCGGGGGCGGGGTGTCGGGGAGAGGGTCCCGGGGGGGCGGAGGAGGAGGGCTGTGCAGGGGCTGCTCCAGGGGGTTGGTGTAAGCAGGAGCTCGAGGTTGGATCTTTGGAGGCGGCGGCTGCCGAGGTGGAATTGCTGGAGGATCGTCATCCGGCTTGGAATTTCCCTGCGGCGTCACGGGAGAAAAAGGAGGTGTAAGAAATGGAGAGCAGGGAATTCCCAGGATGGTTTGGGTTCGAAGGGAACTTAAAGCTCATCCCATTCCTCCCCTTGCCATGGGCAGGAACACCTTCCACTATCCCAGGTTGCTCCAAGCCCTGTCCAGCCTGGCCTTGGACACTTCTGGGGATGAGGCAGCCACAGCTTCTTTGGGCAGCCCTTCCCAGTGCCTCCCCATGCTCCCAGCCAAGAATTCCTTCCCAATATCCCATCTAAACCCACTCTCCTTCAGTTTGAAGCCACTGCCCTTGTCCAGATGCTTGGATAAAGAGACAATTTCAGACAGATGCAGAATTCTCCTGACCTCTGCTAGTGGTGCTGTCAGAAACAAGACAGCTGTACGCTGATGGGAGTATGACCACTGTTCCTGAAATTCCTAGCAGAGTTTGGACACTGGGAATCCAAAACTTTTAAAAGGGCAACTGGAGCTCTGCACCTCCAAGTCTTCTAGACTGACAGAGCCCTGTTTGGGTCGATGGTCAGACTTGACAATCTTAAAGGTCTTTTCCAAACTAAACGATTCTAGATATTCCCTGATTTAACCTCAAAGTTACTCAATGCAGGACAGCAATACCTTAGCATTGGAAGCATCCTGATCCATCTTTTTTCGTGGAGGAAGTGGAGGAGGGTTCTGAGGCTCATCACTCAGTTTAGGGAAGCTCCCCCAGGAGCTGAAGAAAGTCTCTGGAGAGGGAAAAGCAGATCTTTTACTCCTTGTGCAATATCTGAGGGACATATTCTGGAATACCAAGCCAAACTCGAAGCAACTCAAATAAGATCTTTGTGCTCCACAGCAACACGAACCAGTAACTTCAGCAGCATGAAATTCTTTAATTCATTGCTTTAATCAGATCTAGGCCTCACAAAGTGTTCTATGTCCAGTATCAAAGATAGGCATCAGCAGTCAGCAGGCAATGCTGAGGGACAGGAAAATAAATCAAGTGAACTCCAAGTGAGGTTTTACAGAGGGAGGAAAAAATCCTCATATTAAGAAACAATACACCCCCCAACCTGTATTTGTGATTTCTGTCACACCTTTGCTTTTCCTCTTAGGAGTTTGCTGAGCTCTGTGTCTACATCAGGCCTGCGCTCTTCAGTTGGAAATTAAAGTAATCGTATTAAAAAAAAGTATGTGGAAGAAGTAAAAAGAACAGCTGAAAACACAGGTGAGTGCAGGATATCCCTCACAGGTGTGGTACAAAAAGCGTCTCTTCTTTCCCAGCAACAGAGCAGTTATTTTCACTGAGTGGAATTAGGAAATTACCAAGTTGCTTCATTTGTAGCTTTAGTCAAACAAAACAATCATCAAGGACATTCAAAATAGAAGGAAAATCATGTGAGAGCCCGGAGATAAAAACCCAAACCAAACCAAAACTAAACCAGCAGTTTAAATTTTAGGCTTTACGTTCTTTACTGGACATCTGATCTAAAAGGAACCCTTCTGAATGCAGACCACATTCTCATCCCAGATTTCAGATTTTAATCCCCACTGAGCTCTCCTGAACCCAGGGAAGGCAGAGTTAAATATTTAACAGAGTTCCAACACTCACTCGACTGAGGCAAGTTCACGGGAGCGAAGATGCTGTTGTTACCTGGGAAATAAAAAAATCCATTAAACAATTTCCGGACAGAACCACCGCACTGCAGCACATAACAAATGCTCGAATCACCTCAGAGATCAGAAAAAACCCCAAGTTTATCTACTGCCAACGTGAATGAAAATTTCCTGTGTAAAACACTCCTGAACTAGAGAATTTTAAGTCATGCTGGGAATTAATTTAATTACTTTAAATTTTGCAATTTATTTTTTTAAAGCCTGGCACACACGCTGATACTACAGGGAAGCCTGAGGGATAGCAACAATGATTATTAAAATGCATTTACCATAAGAACTGTTGAGATCAATGTCTAAGAACACGCTGAACTCCGAGGACGCCGACACCGGCGGCGTTGACGGCGTGTTGGGGGAGGTTGGTGCCGACACCGTTGTTTCGTGCTCTGACTCCGTGATCCTGCTGAAACTTATCTTGCTGGGCTCCTTTTCCAGTGGCAGTGGGTGACTCCTCAAGGTGCCAGAGGTGGAGCCGTGCCTGCCCGTGTTGGGCCTTATCCCAGGGGATTTCAGGGGGTACGTTGTTTTCCTAGGCTGGGGACAGGGAAGCTGTTAGCACTGCTGCCACTCACACTGCAGCATTCCCAGCACTGCTGCCATTCCACACTGCAGCATTCCCAGCACTGCTGCCATTCCACACTGCAGCATTCCCAGCACTGCTGCCACTCCACACTGCAGCATTCCCAGGCACTGCTGCCATTCCACACTGCAGCATTCCCAAGGCTCCATGAGGTATTTTTAAAAGGATTTCCCAAAAACACCTCGAAGAGCAGTACAGGGGTACAAGTGATGTGAGGTGTGGTGTTATTTACACAGCAGGAACTTGCTGGCAAGTTATGGATGCAGCTGAATGGATCTTTTTTTCCCCACAAGTATGAAGAAGGAAGAGTCCCGTTTCTGCTGCCAACCAGGACAAAACACTGGGAAGAGCAAGTCACAACCTTGGGAAAGGGAAATTTACTTCAAGTGCCCCTCAGAGCTGCAGAAGAGCCTCAGAGCAGCACCACACAAACAGCAAAACCACCGAGGGTCACCGGGCCCCTCCACACATCCAGGATCAAGGACACACTTGGAAACACATTGTCCATGTCATCTGGGTTATCCAGGACAAAATTCCTCCACCCAGGTCACTGTGTGGACAACCCCAGCCTGGTTAGGCTCGGGTGTAACCCAGCATAGATCAAAGCTGAGCCTTGCAAGGTGAAATATGTCCCCATCCTGCAGTGGTGTCCAGCACATTACAGCACCCACAACTGGATTTTCCTGAAATTCCAGTAAGATTCTCCCTTTGGAAATCATGAGCTGTAAAGAATTCCTGCCCAGCTGACAGGCTGGCAGGATGGACTCCTATTTTTAGAAAACACTTTAATAAAATTACTGTAAGAAGCGTTTTTGCAACAGCAATTTCTGGCGTTTTCTTGCCACATTTGTAACATCATCTTACTCATTCCTCTAACAAGAGATTGCAAAGATGATTTATAGCTCTCCCAAAAAATGAGACATGTCTCCAGTTCCTCAGGCAATTACGACACATAAAAAACAAGTGCTCTAAATTGTGGCTTTCCTGCTTAAAAAAGAACTCTGGGCTCCAAGAGCTGTTTTGTTTTAAACCAAAAATTTCTACTCCTTTAAATTGAACTGGATTTTCTTCAGCGAGAAGGTTGCACCTGGCAAAGTCTTCAATTTTTGCAATAATATCAAATATTTAGACAAAAGACAGACAGAAATTAACTTAAAGAAAACTGAACATATTATGTATAAAAGTCGTATTTAAATTAGTATCAATATAAGACTTCTTGATATTGTGAAATGAGAAATGTTCCATATTTTATCATATGACTATATGGTAAGAAATACAAATTTAACAGCAATATTTCAGGTTTGGGGGGGAAAAGTGACTTTTAAAATAAGCCAAAGGTAATACATTTTAGTAGTGACAAAAATCAGGAGCAGAAGTATTTTTAAATCAAGTTTAGTTGGAAAATCAGCTCATGATAAGGAATTCTGAAGAAAATATATCTGGCTTATTGAGTTAACCACGTATTATTTTCATAGCGGCCAGTGGATTTTAGCCATTTAATTTAAAATAAATAACTCAGGAGCTGGACACAATGATCCCTATGGGTCCCTTCCAATTTCGGGTACTCTGATTCCACGAAATTTCAGGAAAAAAACTTACAAATCGAGGTGGTTGCTTGCAGTTCCGAGGTTCAATCTCTAAGGACTTGTTGAACAGATAATCTGTAAACTCTTTTTCTGGTATCTTCCCCATGGGATTGAGATTTTCAAAGAATTTCTGAATGAAGAAAGCACCAGGAATAAGTAAAAAATACGTATACACAGAAAATTTTAATGGAATGCTCGTAATTCACCAATTTAAAATCCAGTTTTTCACCACTTTTGGCTGCTCCTTTGTGTGGTTCCTCGTTGTCTGCCAGCCACTGCTCCCCACTCTTGTGATCATCACTATTTGTGCAAAATTAGGCCCAGTGCTAGAAGATTATTTGGCATTTTTCCCCCTCTCCAATCCCCAAAGAGACATTTCATGGCTGCTCACCCGGATTTCTGGCTCAATCCGTAAGCAGTAAGGCTGGTTTTGATACTGCTGAATTTCTCCTGTAATTTCAGCCACTTTTCTCCTCTTACTGAAGTTAATTAATTCTTTCCCTTGTCTTTTAAGGAAGTCGGGATTCCCTTCTTCTGTCTTCAAGATATTGGTTAGGTATATTCCTGGTTTAAAAAAAGCAGTTTTTAACCACACATCTGCAGCAAACTCAACTTCAGAGTGACACCACACAAAAAACTGATGTCACTTACCAAAGAAAGGCACACAGGGGGGGTTGATTGACTTGAGCTTAGCTAAATACTTCTTAAAATGATCTTGGCTTAATTCTACTGCTTCATCCAAAACTCTTTTTTTCCTTTCCTGCAGTGCCTGAGTTGTCAAAATACAAAAAAAAATAGGGATGGAAATCTGACATCTTCTCAACAGCAAGGTTAGCAAATACAAGGCAATTCCCTGGCTCTCTGAGCAAAATTTGGGAATTGAAATGCAGGTTTCAAAGAACCTCTCGTGTCAGTGGTTTGCTCTGGATTACAGCACCCTCGGCCCAACAATTCAGTCACGTGGATCCTGAGATTACTGAAAACAGATTATTATTTTAACTTTAAATTTACAAAATTTGGTCTTTAATAAAAATGAAACATTTGATTTTAACTTAAAAGCCTCGTGCTGCCTTTCAGAGACATACAAAACTCAAACTGTTTTATCACATTCTTCTTTTTCTGTTTTACTCCACGGAGGCTTTGCTGCCAACAACAGATTTCCCTCCAGAACCGTGCGTGACCCAGGTCTGGATTCTGATTTAATTTCCTTTTCCATGCCCCAAACTCACCTCGAATGTGTGATCCAGCCTGTACACCGAGACAGAGTTCACAGCACTGACAATCTCCAGAACACCATTGAAATTATTGAGGTCTTGGAAAACCTGCAGGATTTCTATGATCCTGCTCAGCACAGCCACTCGCTCCTCAAAGTTCTCTGTTTCCACGATGCACCTGATCAAAAGATGGAATTAGAGAAACACTGAGAAATTAAACCTGACGTTTTGTGAGTTATTAAATCCAATTTTTCCAAGAACACCCATCCCGCATGCAGATTTTGGCTCTCTTTCCAGAAACCTCAAGTACAAATTTATGTAATCACATTTTACATATGTTCGAGTTGGAAAGTCAAGGGAAGATCTGGCAGAGCCTGTAAAATAAACCAGCAAACCCCAAGTATATCCAGGGGAAAAGTGGTTAATGCCACTGCACTGCACTCACTTTTCAAACCAAAGAGTGAGATTTGTAGTGTGACGAATCATTTTCAAGAGATTCGGGGAGTTAATTTCCTTATCTTCCTTAGTCCACACACTGCCAACGAGTTCAGAAGGCTGCACAGCCCTGGGAATGACAAAACAGGAGGCAAAACGCTCAGTACAAATAAAAATTGTCATTTCTATGCTTGCATTAAAAGATTATTTCTTCCCTTAATCACGACCCGATATTTCACAAATCCAATCCCACCTAATCTACTACAAAACACGACTTAAAACAACTTTCTGACGAGTGCTCGAGTACAGAGGGAAATACATATTCATCTTAATTGAAATTGGGTGGTTTTGAAGAAGCATTTTCAGATAAGAAAATTACAAAGGAGTGAGTTGAATTTTCTGAAAGGGCAAGAAAACAACTTAAAAAGAGTTACAAATTGAAAACAGGAAGGTGAAGCACTTGCAGCAACCGGCTGGTTTCAACACAAAACCTCCCGTCACTGAAGCAGGAGCGGAGTTTTATAATTTCAGCTTCGTTAAGACTCCTGAATCATCCTCCCTGCATTTATACTGTCACAAGTCTGATGGGGAGATAAAACCTCTTCATTCCCCTCCTTTGCATATTTTAACATCGAGCGGACGGCAAGGAAAACTCTTCCTGTAAACTCTGGAAGTCGCGGGGTATTTTTGACCGATTGTGGGAATGAAGAGCATTTTCCCGGTGAAAGAATGAAAACTAAAGGAGTGAGAGCTCGGCCCTGCCTGTACAGGTCGGACTCGAGCAGGGTGAGCTGCCGGGCGATCTCGATGGGGTGCAGGGTCATCAGGTCCAGGGCCTCGCTGTGCCCCACGCGCCACAGGTGCCACTCCAGGGGCGGCGGGGGGCTCTCGAAGGTGATGTTGTGGCTGACCCCGTGTGCCTGGGCTTTCTTCCTCTTGATGATTTTAGCAATGGACTCCACCCACTTCTTCATGGATTTTCCTGTAGGAGAGAAATCATTAAAAAAAAAAAAACCCTGCACGAGTTTTTTAATACTGTTGTAAGTTAAGTTTTAAACTGACAGAGGGGAGGGTGAAACTACAAGTCCAAGGGTGGAGTCCAGCATTAATCTTGTTACAAGTGTTGGTTTTTAATAAATTCATGTTCTTTCGTAAGTGTCGATGGTACAGAGCAATCCGTGGGGAGGGAATATTTGGAGTTTGTAAATAAATATACATTTGGGAACTGGATGTCAGGCTGGAGGGACTTTGGACAAGGGATGGAGTGGCAGGACGGGGGGGAAATGGATTCAAATTGCCAGAGGGCAGGGATGGATGGGATATTGGGAAGGAATTCCCAGCTGGGAGGGTGGGCAGGCCCTGGCACAGGGTGCCCAGAGAAGCTGTGGCTGCCCCTGGATCCCTGGAAGTGTCCAAGGCCAGGTTGGACGGGGCGTGGAGCAACCTGGGACAGTGGAAGGTGTCCCTGCCCATGGCAGGGGGGGCACTGGATGAGCTTTAAGCTCCCTTCAACCCAAACCATTCTATAATTCTATGTTTTCAAATGACTTTTGATAATACAGTGAAACCAACTCCCCAAAAATTTGAATATACACTCAGAATTCTGCATTCCTGCACGTAAATTAATCAGGTTTGTATTTCTCTATTTTCTTCTTACGGGTTTTTGCACCTCTATCAGCTGACAAATAAACACATGTGAAACCAGTTCTACTTAACCACATCCTCTGACAGTTTTGGTGTGGAAAAAAGTGACCCTGTATCCAGGGTCTTTTAATTGTCTCAGAATTATGTTGCCCAGTGTAAGGCCTGGCTCTCTGAAAAGGAAAACCTGGAATTAGCAGGATAAGGATTAAAACTGACTGCTGCCCTCCACAGAGGCTGCCAAAAAAATCTAGTCCATAAAGAAGAGATACCAAATGGGCCCAAGACCCTTTTCTAAAAGGCTAATGATTTTCAGCTGGAACTTCAGAATGGAAAAATCAAGATGGAAAATATTCAGTAAGCAAAAGGGAAAGAGTTCTCTCTGGAGAAGGGGAAGGTGACAGCCTGAATTACAGAGTCAGGCAAGGATGACCATCCTGTCCAGAAGGAAACAGATTTAAAGTATTATCACCCTAATGCTAGAAGTCATTTTTAGGAGCTGTTTAGGCTCCAGGCCAAAGCTTCCTCATGCAAAGGGGAGCCTCATAAACAGCTCAGTTAAAGGCATTAAAATGACTCATGTGTGTAAAGATATTCTCAGGCCTAGAACTACCAGGATCACAGTGGGAAGCTGTACCAAAACGTGGGAAGGGAACAGGACCCCCCTTACTGCACCTCTGACACTGGAAATGAAGGTCTCCAGCCTCTCCAGCAGCTCCAGATCTCTCTCAAAATCATAAAAATGGTGCTCGACCCAGTGCCGGAAAACATTCAATATTCTGAGGGAAGAGGAAAAAAACATTAAGTTTCTTTTTAAGGACTTCCATGGCTTATCCCATATAAATGAACCACAATCCTCTAAAACTCAGTTACAGATTCGTGTAGTTGGTGACTCTCAAAATACCCAGGGACAAAGGAGAAGAGCAAAGACTGAGCTTGGCAGGCGTTTAAAACCTAATTTATAAGTTTTAAAGAACAGTTTTAGCATAGATACAGCTCGGTGCTTTTTAAAAATCCAATATAAAAAATGCCAGTGTTGAGATGGTTTCAGAAGAGGAAGAAACTTAGCAAAATCAGATAAAATTGGTATTTCTAATGTCACTTCCTGGTTTTTTCTTGGTGCGTTTTTTTTTTTTAGTGAAAAAGCCAATTAGGATCTCCTATTTGTTAAGAAGCAAATTTGTCATTGTTTCTTTCCTACACACAAATTTCAGCTTTGAAGTTTTTTGTTACTGCCCTACTTATACAATTTTTTAAGGACCAAAAAGGCCTTACTAGATCCAATACATCCTTTAAAGACAACACTAAACTTCCTCTTGATTTTTCTCTACTCTTTCTTAGACAAATCACCAATAAACCAAGCTCTAAAAGTGAACTCCAACTGCTTTTCAGCCTTCTGCACTCAGGATAAATCAGAATAAAAAACCGGCTTGCCTCTTCTTCAGGTACACAAGCTGAGCTCACACCTTCAACACTTTGATTTATCCAGGTGCAATTTATCACCTGAGCAAAAATCAGCCCTGCATCGACGAGGACAAACGAAGGACATCCACAGGGACACATGGAAAAGTTCCTTAACTCTCTTCTTCTCAGTGTGCAAGGTAAAGAATAAGGTTTATCCTGTGGAAGAATTCCTGCCCAAACGGATCATTCAGGCTGGAAATCAATGCCACCTTCCAAGAGGCAAAGTTTTGACCCAAGTTTCTCCTAACAGGAGTTTATCTAATCCACCTCTGCCCTTGAGATCCCGTGGTGAGAACACCGGGAAAGCCAGAAGTGCCTGGATGTGCTGACTGCACTTGCAGCCGAGCACCTCCTCCTTCCCGTGAGCTCACACGCATTTATTTTGTGTCCCTGCCCTTCCCAGGCCTGGGCTCTGCACAGCACATCCACAGTGTCTTCTGTGAGATCTGGAGTGGAGGGAAGCAGGGAAGGGATAAACACCTTCAATTCTCTGCCTTCTTCCCAAATCCCAGAGTCTCTGCAGCAGAGGTCACTGCTTTTAACAACACTGCGATGCACAAAGTGCTGAGTTTATTGACCCAACAGCTCAAACTCACTGATTTTCAGCTGTGAGACAGTTTCAAGCTACTGGAAATACACAGCGTGGATCAGAAACAACTCCCAGAAAACAGCAAAACCAGGGAAAGCACAAGCTGAGAGGCAGCTCTCCCAGGAACTGATAACTGTGGAGACTTCTGGTCCTGCTGAGCCCACAGGAGCTGATAAACTGGGAACACCAAGGGCCTGATAAGCTGTCCGAGGCCAGCAGCACGCAGGAGTATCAAGGTTACGCTGAGATTATGTAACTTGGATCACGTTCAAGAAGGTGGTGGCTGCTCTGTGTCGAGGAAAACTACAGGGTTACACACATATTTATCTTTTTAATCTTTTATATATATATACACAGGTGTCTGATAACAATGGGACCTCTGAGTGACATTCTGAACACCTTGGAGGTACTGGCATGTCAGTGTGACCCTTTGGGTTGCTGTTGCTCCAGCAGGCAACTAGGAATGTGTGGCAGCAGAATAACTGAAGGTTCTGTGTGTATAATTAATAGTATTAATTACTATTAATAGAGTTAATATTATTAATAGTAATATTAATGTGCCATTAATAGGAACATCTTGATGTTACTCATCAGTGTAATGAATAAAAGTTGCTCGAGCAAACACTGGTTGTGATCTGTGTCTCCTCCTGTCTCCATCCCCAATCAGGGCAACAATTACCCTCATTCATGCTAGAAATGCTTAATTGTTCCCCAAATTAGCTTGGTCAGCGAGACCTTGAAGATTCACTGCAGCCCACTGCAATGTGCAGCAGAGACAAGAGTCTCCCTGTCTGTGAGCAAACACATCCACGGGGCTGGGAAAGGGAGGGAAACACCGGCAGGGCTGGAAAACTGGGAACAGAGGAACTATCTTCACAGGGCCTGGGAACAAGGAACGCAT
This sequence comes from Rhagologus leucostigma, assembly GCA_013397725.1. Taxonomy (NCBI): domain Eukaryota; kingdom Metazoa; phylum Chordata; class Aves; order Passeriformes; genus Rhagologus; species Rhagologus leucostigma. Next base: position 17,427 of record VZTD01003898.1, on the reverse strand, counting down.
TGAGAGCGCAGCCAGCCCCGCTCTGAGCTCCACATCTCTCACCCACAGGCGCTGTGCAGAGCAGCCACGCCGTGGCTGTGGGTGGGGATCCCAGCTGGGCCAGCTCCAGCAGGCGCTGTGACTAATCAGGACACGATTTGGGACATTAGGCTGCTGGCAGACGTGGCTAAGTCCCTACTCGACAGCACAGCAGTCTCCAGCAGAGATTAGTGTCTCCAGCAGCTCTGTGCAATCAGGGCACTCCAGCCTGGCTGGGCCAGAGCAGGGCTGAGGGCAAACAGACCTGAGCTGCACGGGCTGGACGTATTCCTTGCGGAAGCGCTTCAGGTCGGCGCTGATGGGCTGCTCCCCCTTCTCGATGGCCAGCCTGTCTGCCTCCGTGGGCTCGGGCTCTGGGATCTCAAACCTGGGGGGAAAGCACCGCAGAGCTGATGGCAATGAAGACAAAACACAAACCCTCTGTGCAGCACGCGGAGAGAAGCTGCAGTTCATATAAATTTATTTCTATAAATTCAGTGCGGGGAGAATCAGGTGCTCCTCTGCCACCCAGTTTGCCTGGAATTCCCTCCTCCCCAGCTCCACACCCTGCTAATTCGCTGGCTCTCTGCTCATCACAAGATGTCTAGACTGGGATAGAAGGTTTTTAAGGACCTGCTGGCTTGATTAAGGGAAGATTAGACGAGAGCTTAAGAGCAGCTTTAACACACTGCATTAAAATGCTGTTTACCTTAAGTCTGTGCCTTCAAACAAACTGCCTGGAACGCTTCTGTCCTTATTTCCACCGAGATTGGGTGCACTCAACTCTCTCATGAGCCAGTTTAGCAGTTCACAACATCAGCACCCACAGCCCAGGCACACCAGGTGCTCCAGCTCATACCTCATTCAGGTAACTCATTTAAACTAAAGGATGCTTGCACTGAAAACCCGGATCATTGTTTTAAAGTTACAGGTTTACAAACAAACTTCACTAAAACACATGAAACTTGACACTGAGATCCTGAGCAGGAAAGGAGCAGTTGGAATCTCTGGTCTTTGTGGGTCCCTTCCAACTCAGGATGTTCTATGATTCTGAATACACAAAACTCATCAGGAACTGGAGTGACGGGACAAGGGGAAAGGCTTCAAACTGAGAGAGAGGAGGGTTAGATGGGATTTGGGGAAGAAATTCCTGGCTAGGAGGGGGGGGAGGCCCTGGCACAGGGTGCCCAGAGAAGCTGTGGCTGCTCCATCTCTGGAAGCATCCAAGGCCAGGCTGAACAAGGCTTGGAGCAGCCTGGGATAGTGGAAGGTGTCCCTGGCCATGGCAGGGGGTGGGAATGAGATGATCCTTAAGCTCCCTTCCAACCCAGACCATTCTGGGATTCTATTCTATGATTCCAAAACTTTTCCATGCCTTCAGAAAGGAGGATCACTCCTTACCTTTCCATCAGCAAACTCAGCAGCTCCTGGGGCTTGCAGAAGGAGCGGTAGGTGGTCAGGAAAGTCCGAACAAAATTAGGATCTGTGAGGACAGAATAAGAAAATGATGGCAGTGGGTTTTTAATCCAGTTGCAAAATATCAGAAATAAAATACGAAGAAAAAGTTTAATGTGCAGAAAAGACATTGAGGTTGTAAATCAAGCACTGTATTTGACAAACACCACAAATGACACCGCTTGGGAAACTTTCACTCAGTTCTTCGGTGCATTTCCCTGAAAAATACTCAACTGCACATCCAATATCCCCTTAAAAACTCTGTCTCAGCCTTCCCTGAGGAATGACTCTCCCCGATCACGCAGCTGTACTGCTGGAAAAGTTTAACAAAAACTGCACACCAGTCCCACCAGCACCAGCTTCCCCTTGCACCCCAAAACTGACACCCAACATTTTCCTCAACAGCAGCGCTTCACAGAACTCCTTCAAGGTTTCACTGCCTGCCTTTCAGACAGCGTTTCACAGGAAAGGCTGAGAAATGCTGATTGTGATTTGCATCCATTTCAACCCAGATACTTCACAGAGCGGCAGGCTGAATGTAACAAACATAAAAAATGCAGAAAATATAAAAAATATAACCTTCAACTTTTTTCTTCCTTCACAGACACTCGGCCTGTAACAGCTCCAATGCTTTAGCCATGATGAAACACGGGAACGCATTTTTGTGGTTTTTTTAAGGGATGAAGGGTTTGCACACCCAAAATTTTCTTAAGAGCTTTCCAAGCAAAGCCAAGTGATTTAATAACATATTTTACTCCCTGCAAATCTTACTTCACATTTAATTACAAGCAAAAAAAAGCTCAGCAAACTAAAGATAAAAGGATTAACTCCATCACCCACGTAAGAATAAAAACAAAGCTCAGGATACCTGCATACATATGGTAGGTCAGCCTCTCGATGAGCTTCACCACCGTCCCCCCTTTGATGATGGGAATGCCATTCCTGCTCTGCAAGTTGTCCTCAAAAACGATGTTATCCTCGGAGTCCTCCACCACGAACCGATAGACACTTGGGCTGGGCAGCCTCAGGGGCTGCTCGTTCTCCTCCTGCAGCAGCACCGAGTCCAGCATCCTGTCCAGGGTGCTGCGGTACTGCAGGGAGATCAGCGCCGCCATCCAGTTGCTCTTCTCCTCGGCGGACTTGGCGGCGAACAGGACGCTGTTGTCGTCCTTGGACACCAGCTCGAAGGCGTGCTTGTACTCTGCTGTGTCCTCCTTGTCCACCACCTGCGTTTTCCTCATGACAATCTTCTCCTTGAGCCTGTACTCGGCGCTGCTGTAGCCGGGCAGCCGCGACTGCCCGTGGTTGGTTTTGCAGCTGATCATCAAACCGTCGAAGAGGAAGATGTGGCGCTCGTGTTTGGCCCCGATTTTTGTCAGTCCTCCTTCCATGATGAACTCATTGCAGCACTGGCCGATGTCTTTGCCTTCCCAGCCATCGATGTTTTTCTGGATTTCGTTCATTTTCTTGATGGCCAAGTGTTTGCTTCTGATCTGCCGGTGGTAGAAGCGACACACCGGCTCCCTTGAAGGAAGAACGGAAAAAGTCACCATGGGCACATTCCATATTTGCCACCCCAAAAGACTAAAATCATCAACGAAATTAATTGCTTAAATAATGGGGTTTTTCCCCTCAAAATGCCCTAATCGAGTTCCAAATAAGCCACATGCTTTGGCTGGGAAGGAGTAAAATATTCACATTAGTCTTACAAGTGGGGCGTGAAGGTTTTGGGCTGCTGCTCCATCTACAAAGAAAACTGGAAACAAGACGTGCCTTGAAAAGGAAATATACAGATTTTCTAACAGGAAAAGGTGATTTATCTCCCTCCCTGCCAGCTGTGGGAAGGCAGGGAGGCTCTGAGGGTGCTTACCCAGGCCGGCGCCGCGGGGAGTGCTTGCTGTAAATGCGCTCCATGCTGCACTGCAGGTTCAGGAGGGCAGTGATGGCCTGTTTCAGGCACTCCCTGTCCTCTTCGTCCTCACTGCATTCCTGCAGTTGCTACGACAGAACAAACATTTATTTTCTTTCAGATTTGCCTCATTTACAGCAGGGTAAGAAGACTGAAAAACCTTCTCACGTGGTGTTATCTGCGGCACTCGGTGCCATCAGTGATTTCAAGTCAGTGACTTTTTACAGAGCCCCACTCGAAAGCAGATGTGCATGAAACTAAAAATATCTGCCAGAAGTTCAGGAAAAACCTAGTGGATATTGATCAAGTCCAGAAAGATCACCCTTTACCCTTTAATGCTAATTGCCAGCTACTATTTTGCCTGTTATCTCATCAACAACATCCTGTTTCAAACCGGTTTGATTGAAGAGTGTGAAGGTTTGAAACAGCCAAGGATTCAATGCTGGTTTATGTAACTCTGTGTCTCTTCCTTCCATGAGTCCATCTCAACAATCCAAATTTGAGACAGAAGGAGCAAGGCTCTCTTTGCTTATCCTCCTGAATTCTGCCACCTTCAGCAAGCTCAAGAAGAAATACCGATTCTGCACAGAGCAAGCAAACAGTAAAAGAAAGTCTGAAATTCAAGTTTTGCTGCTAGAGAAAAATGTAAAGACGGTGAGAACAAATGTATTTCCTCTTTATAAAGACTAGATCCATCTCCACTGCTCAGCAGAAGCTTCCTGAATTAGGAAATTCCACAGATTTTCATATAATCTCCATCTATTTAGCAGCAACATGCTTTGAGCAAAGCCCAAAAGTTCCTCTTTTTGGTTCTTTAAGGTGGTACCTAAAAAACTATGGAAAAAATAAAAGAAATTTTTCTATTTAACCCTTTTCACATCATTCCAAGGGCTGGAATGAGATGGGTTTTAAGGTCCCTTCCAACCAAAACCAGTCTGGAATTCTGGGAGTTTTTTAAAGGAAAATTCAAGCTAATAAATTGCTGGGCAAAATCATGACAAACTTGCCATGCAGTTTTGGATAAACTGTGTTTTACCTCCAGACTTGAAGAGAAATCTTACTTACACTCACTGGCATGGCAGAATCCTTCTTTTCCTTTCCCCACTACGTTCCCTCAGCAAGGATCCCTCAGCTTCCTCTAAAAGTAATTGAGAGAACAGGATTTGACCAGATTGGTCCACTCCCGTGTTGTTTAAATTACTGAACTTTTTAGTTTCCCATGGCCAAACAGCCTCCATCTTGTATATTCAAGAAAGGAAAGTTTCCCAAAATTGCCGGGATGTTTATGAGCTGAGGAACAGCACAGGGAAGGGAAAAATCAGATGTCTGCCTCTGGAAATTCTGCTTTTCCTTGCTACCAGCCACGGAAATGCGAAGAACATGAAAATGGGGTGAAATGCAGAATCCTAAAGGTGGGAGAAGCAACTGAGTGGTAATTTCAGATGTTGCTGGATGAGAACACAGAGAGTCACGTGCAGGAATTAAGGATAATCCTGTGCCTGTGAGAAGGAAGGATTCACTACCTATTCTATACAGGACCCTGATCCCTTCGCTCAGGCAAAGAGGAGGCTCTGATGCAGATCCTGAAGGTTTTTCCACCAAGGAGGAGAAGTTCTACAGCTTGAAAGAAATGCCAGGCTTTTCACACTTTAATTTTATTAAGTTTAGTTTCGCTATTTTGCAAAAAAAAACCCTAAAATCAAGGCCTGTGCTTCTGTAAATCATTATTTTATTCACCTCCCAATTCAGAAGGAGTTTTTGGTAACTTTCTTAAGAAGTAAAAGTCTCAATCTGAGCTTCTCTCCCTACTGAAACTGTTAAAATATGAGTGTTTCGTTGCTTTTTTGCTTTCATTTTGGTCTTCTTCAACCATAATTCCTAGAGGCAAATGCAATGGTAACAGAGAAGCAATACCACCAGTTCTTAACGTTATATATTAATATTGTTGAAGAAATACTTTATCTAGCCCTAAAACCACTCCGCTTTCTAAAAATCCCTGCTGTAAATTCAGGATGTTTCCAAAGTACAACATAAAATTCAAATTTGAACCCTGTAACTCATGGGAACACAACGAAATACTCTGGATTGACCTTTACTACAGAGTGATATTTCAGATTTCTGTTCTGTGCTCACAAGGTTGTGAGACAGCCAAGGGTCAGATTCTACTCAGAAATCTCGTGCACTGTGGATAAAGGTTAAATTTAAATGTTTTCAGTGCTAAAATGATCATCTTTCATGCAGCATCTTGCTGTATTATCCTTTAAAATAAATAAAAACACGACAAAATGATTTTTCCAGGCTCTATTAATCAAAGATAGGAAGAAAACTCTGCTCAGTAGGGCACCTGTGGTAATGTTTCCCTGAAAAAGGGAAAACCACAACATTTTTACACTTATAAAACCAGTTAGAGGTTCAGATTCCCCCAAAGCTGTGACAGAATATGATTTCATCCCTAAATGTCATCCTGATGCACTTTCCCAGCTCTAAGACACAATGGGTCATTAATTAGCCTGACCTTCAGCATGAGGCAGGTCACTGACCCAAATCTGGCTTTTCAACCTGAAAGATTTCCCGAAGTTCCAGAGAATTATCCCATGCAGGTGATGATTATTGAAAGGGAAGTTCCATTATTTTGAAAGAGACCCTTTTGATGAAGAATTTCCCCCTGATATCCAATTTAAACCTCCCCTGGCAGAGCTTGAGGCTGTTTCCTCTTCTGCTGTCCCTTGTTCCCTGGGAGCAGAGCCCGACTCTCCTGTCCCCACCCTCCTGACAGGAAGTTGTAGAAAATGAAGGTTATTTGGAGATTTTTTTTAAGCTTTTCTGGACTGTTTTCTAAACTGACTATCACTAGAAATGGTTCAGTTGAAAATTTACTGAAATCACACATATTTAGATGTACTGGAAGCTGTTTCTCCTCATGGCAGGAGTTGGAACCAGATGATCTTTAAGGTCCCTTCCAACCCAAACCATTCTAGGATTTAAACCTTTCTGCAAAATATTGGCAGTCCATTCATTGGAGGTGGGTCAAAATAAACGATCCCTTATTTTTACTCATTTAAATCAGGATATGCAAAAAATCACAGCAGACACGATGAAAATGAGAGTGAAATTAAGAAGAAAAAAAAAAGAACTTGTGCTAAATATTAATTACAGACCTGGTATTAACAAAATTCCTAGAAATATTTAGGTTGGATTATAGATAAATTCTATGATGCAAAGTTTCCTTTTCCTCCTTTAGACAAGTAAATCCTTTAAAACACAAAGGAAATCCCTATAACTCACCTGTACAGCATCAGATTTTACACTGAGAACCTAAAAGAGTAATTTCTGTTGCTATTTCCAAATGTCAGCTATAGCCACAGGGTGTTTTACCCATTTAATTTAAGTTCATCCCTGTTAGTTAATAATTCATTTACCCTCCAAGCATTACAAACTTTCCCCACACAATTGGGCAAACAGAACCTTTTTGACATTATCCTCAGCTAATTCCATGTATGACTCAGGACAAATGGTTGAATATTAAGAATGGATTATTCTGAAATAATAAACTGAGCTGCAACTGGAGTGTGACCTGAGACTGAGAATTCTGACCTGAATCCTGCTTAGCTTTTTCTGAATGGACAAAAAAATTCAGAACTCACGGAAAGAAGGAACTGGATTTGTGTATTGAATTTTAAACTATACTAGAACTCAAGTTCAATAAAGATTTGCTTAATAAAATGTAGTTCAACTGTTCATATGAGAGCAACAGATGCTTTTTAAGATTTTTTTTTGCATGTTTTTACTTTTCAGAAATGGAGTAACCGGTGTCAAGTAATGTTTTCATAGCTTTTAATCTTCAGATGGAGCAAGCAAATTGTGACCACCTATTTAAAAGCTCAGATTCTCTACATTAGTAATTATTTTCAGTGAGAAATGAGAGTGTGGCTCCATTTACCTGCAGCAACTCGAAGTAGTGCAAGCAGTGATAGACTGGGATCAGCATGAGGCGGGGCAGGACGTACTGTACAGCTTCCTTAAATCCTTCAGCTGTGGACTGGAAAGGAAAAAACCAGGATTATTTACACTGAAATACTCAGAATATTCACTGTGCTTCCGTTACATTCAATATCCCACAGAAATNCTTCCAGCTTTAAATTTAGGAGGGAAGGAGGCAAAGAGCCTTCCTTATTCACTCCCCAAGGAGTATTGAAGAGATGATCCAGCTCACCAAGGGCTCAGAGCTGGAGAGGAAACACTCCCTGAAGGGAGGGCTCAGAGGAATCTCGTCCTGCAGAGACGCCCCAGTGCACCCCAGCACCACTAAACTGGGCTGAACTGGGAGCACCAGTGACCCATCCCTTGCTCAGCAGCCTCTCTAAGGGCATTTCTGAACACCAGCTCAGCCTGAGCAGCATCTTCAATCAATCTGCCACACTGGCAGAAGGAAGTAATAAAACAACAGAAGAATCACAGATTATCCTGCCGGGCAGCAATGATTGAGAAATTTTTGAAGGATTGTTCCAGAAAAATCACCAGTCACAGCCTCAGTGCTCAAGAGGCCTTGGATAGGCATGGAAGAAAATGAAAATAGGGTGTTTATGTGTCTGTGGTTGGCTTTAAAAGGCAAAATAGAAGTGGCAGGGTGAGAATTCACCCTCTGTTCTCGAACAAGATGTGAGAAGGAAAAAAACCTACAAAACACTCATGGATGGGTCAGAGCTGTGCCCTGTTTTTACAGCAAGAGGCAAAGTCAAAATATCTCACACTGAAGAAAGGGCAGGACCTTGAGGATTTCTTCCTTAGTTGGAAGGAAAGAATTACTGACAGAATTCAAACCTTTGAAATACGAGAACTAAAGCCACTCAGTATTTCTCATCTGCACTCACCTGGAAGTGGAGAGCCACAGCAGGTTTGGCCATTAAGTTATTAAAATGCTCATGAAATTGTGGAGAGAGAATATCCTGGGACAAGGTTTCATATGGATCAAAGGCTTGCTCCTAAATAAAAACACAGAATTACACACAGAAGTGAGGGAGCCAAGACATTTCTGTCCCAGCTGGTACAATAATTTCCTTTAATAAGCTGATGGAACTTTTCAAGAAAATATTGATTTTGCAAAACAAATACTGAGTAAACCACAACCTTTTTTCACTTCCAGCTTTTAAATGCCCAAAATTTTCTTGGCATTCCTCAACCTCCCCATCTTTAAGGCCGACACAAACTTTGTTGTACTGAAACAGTGGGAACCAAGAGAAGTTTCTGCTTTTCACCTCATTTCACACGGAATGGCAATTTACCATAAAGATGGACAATGTGGAAACTTGGGATACTTTTCCATGGAAAATATCTCATCTGGGACAAAGCAACCAGTCTCAGGGGAAGGTCTTCAAGTCACATCAAGGGTTTCAGGTGCAAATATTATGACTCTGGTTGGAGTATCCAGCTGTGATTCCACAGGACCAGCTACAGCAGGATGGGATGCAAAAGGCTGCACAGGAATCCCAGCACAAGAATCCCTGCAGGAATCATTTCTGGCTCCCAGCTGAGCTGTGCCAGGACCTGCCAGGCTGATCCCAGCCCTGCAGTTTCCCTGGGCTGATTCACTCCTGAGTCACTGCGTTACCCGGTGCCGGTGGCGCCGTGCCGGGATCAGCACATCCCTCTTTTCACCTCAGTGCTTGTCAGGCTGCTGCATTTGGGAATATCAACCACCACAAAAGCCTTGTTTGAATGTTGGTGAAGTCTCAACTCACAGTGGAATCCACAGTGCAAATCCCTTTGGGGAGCCAGGCCAATATTTCCTGACTCTGTGCTGTCTTTTGGAATTTTTACTGCATTTTACAAATGGTTTCAGTTTCTTCCGCTTAGACTTCAATCAGTATTTTCATGTTTTGGGTTTGTTTTATGAACATTAAGATTGACATGAACTGCATTAGGGATCTTCCCCAAGAGATTAATCATGAAAAAAAAAGGCAGTTATGCTTGCAATGCTGCAAAAGTGACTGAAATACGGAATTCTGGAATATTGAAATCGATGGCTTTCAACTGAAAGAGGGTAGGGTTGGATGGGATATTGAGAAGGAACTATTGGGTGAGGAGGCCCTGGCACAGGGTGCCCAGAGAAGCTGTGGCTGCCCCTGGATCCCTGGAAGTGTCCAAGGCCAGGCTGGACGGGGCTTGGAGCAACCTGGGATAGTGGGAGGTGTCCCTGCCCACGGCAGAGGTGGGATGGGATGAGCTTTAAGCTCCCTTCCACCTAAACCATCCCGGGATTCTATGGAGACACCACCCTGATGCCCATATAAATTATCTCAGTGCAGAATAAGGGCCTGGAGTGGTGTTTGCCCATTTCACCCCCTCGGTGTGTGCACTGCTTCCCACCTTTCTTCCTTTGTGGATATTTAAAACTCCACTTATGGAAACACAAACACCAATCAAAACCAAATTTACAACCTACTGGCAATACCTTTGTTTGATCAGCTGCCTTGTGAAGATCCCTTCAAGGCAGGCAGAGCCCCTCTGCCCTGTTCTGAGCTCTCCAGCCACCACCCACCTCCCACTTACAGGTGTCAGGCATCAAGTTTCTGAATTTCCTCCACACCAGGAAAACATGTTTTATTTTCCCCATACATGAAATTAATGTTTTCTTTTCCCCACACTTCCTTATCTCAAAACCACGACAATATTTATGTTTTTAAACCTTCCAGGGACCTGATGCTGAAAAAAACCAGACAAAGCAGGAAGATTCCAACTTGCAAGAAGAGTTGTTTGGTTTTAATTATCCTTCCCAAGAAGCTGAAGGACCTTTATAATGGAAATACTCAGTGAACAACCATGGCAGTGAGATAAGCAGAGCAAATAAACACTTCACTTTCATATCTCTCTTTAATGATTCCTTTTGCAAACACTGACAGAAAGATGATCTCACCCTGGGAGATGATCAAATCAGCAGCTCAGTTATTAAGCAGGTCTTGCTCCATATTAACTGAATTAATAAATTCAAACATATTACCTTCACAAAGATCTTGGAAAAATAATCTGCACTTCATTTCCTCTCCAAGTTTTTTCAGTGAATGAAAAATCAGATGAGATTTTCACTCATTGAAAAGGATTTGTTTCCGTTAAAGCACAGGATGACTAAGAGCAGCTTTTGCGATAAAATCAGATTTTTTTTCTCCAGGATAATGCTGCACTATTTCAAATTTAAGGAGTTTTTTTCAGTTTCAACATTATAACTACTTCAATCCATCGATCAAACACTTCTCCTTATCATTATAAAGCAATTATGCTTCAATAACTGCTAAGACTTGGTCAGCTGGACTTTCCTACACGAGTGGTTTATTGAAGCAATGCCAAGAAAACTTCATCTTTATGGTCTCTTCCTAAGTGAGTGGCACCTGGGCTCAAAAATCACTTTTTTTTACAGCCACAAAAATGTAATCATTTTCCAGGTGGTGCTGGGGTGTTCATGCAATCCTCAGATGGTGAAAATGAAAAATACATAAAAATGAAATGGAAGTTTTATTGTTTTTTTTTTCGTGAACATCATCATTTTAAGATAAAATCAAAAACTTGCCGTTCACCACGTGGTTCACCTGATAGATTCTCTCTCAGCTCAGAACAACTCACTGGTTTCCTCTGTAACAGTGGTTTACAGGATTGCTCTCATATTTTAGGGCCAAAACCTGGGATTAATACACATCCCAAGGAAAAGCAGATTCCATTTAAACCACGTCCAACGACAACAAAACCTCCATCCCTACCTCGGTCATCCACTCCAAGAGTTTTCTTTCCTGCCAATTAAAATTATGTGGTGTATTCTCAATTGTCTTCTTGCCTTTCAGATCCTGTTTTTTCCCTGTGCACCTCCTTGCTGAATTCCAGAGTCATTCTGCACCTCTTTTCAGGAACTCTGACTAAACTGAGCTCTACCCCACTTTAGCTTTGTGATTCCCTTCTGTATTTCAGAATAGTTTTAACATGGAGGATTTCAGAATTTTAAAAAATGATCTCCAGTATTTCGGTGCCCATTCAAAACAAACTGAGAAAATAATGAGTAACATTCCAATCCCTGGGCAGTGGTTTCCCTCATTCCTACTCTTTACTATCTATTTCAGAGGTCAGTGGGTATCAACAGCACTTTTGCTACAATCCTGAGCCATAAACTGCTGGTTTGATAATTCATTCCTTCCTGGAGTCCCTGCTCTGTGCAAATACTTCCCATTCCAGATGTCAAACAATGCAATTGAATTAAAACCCTGTTTTGAGTGATTTAATATTAAAAAAAAACCCCAAACCAACCAAATTAAACCAAACCAAACCAAACCTCTGCAAGGTCCTCAAAGCAGCTGCCAGCCAGAGGGTGAGGGCTGCTTTCATCTGTCATTTCCACAGTGTCCTCAATCAATCCCAAAAGCTTCACTGTCAGCTCGTGGATGTCTGAAATGTTGCTGAATATCACATCGATGTCCTGCAAACACAAATCATGGCTGAGTCCTGGCTGGGATAGTTTATTTGGAGCGTGTAAATATCCGAGTGGGTTTTGTCTGAACCAGGAGGTAAACGGAGAGGAGCCAACAAAAAGCAAGGAGAAGTGAAACTCTGCGGTCTTCCCAGCCCTCCAGGCTTCCCTGAGCACATCCAGCCTTGCCCAATTTCCACAGCATCCTTCCCAGGAGCTGCTGTGCTCCCAGGACAGGCTGGGATCTGAACAGGCACTCCTGGCCTTTCCAGCTGTCACTGTTCCCTCTGCTCGTTCTTGTCCCACGGGACACAGCAGGAAGGAGGTGATTTACAGGAGGAATTTACAGCAGCTCCAAGCTCCACAGGTGCAACTAAAGCAGCTCCTGGGCTCCTTCAGCAGAGCTGGGAATGGAGCAGGAATTGGCAGCTTCCTTCCCAAATCCTACTTGGAGATTGTTCAAATCCACACACCCAACGAGGGGGCCACTTCCAGTGTCCTGGATTCCCCCTCTGAACTCCCTGCTCAGAAGTTTCTCTGTCCCAACCTCCCACTGACCTCCCGCCAGTGCCCAGACCATGGCAACCCTCTTGTGGGAACACGCAATCCTGGAATTTCCCATCCCCATCCCCAAAAGAATATTCCTCAGCTCCCGAACATCGTTCCCTTCTCCCTCCTCCCATCATCTTCATTGGAATTCTGTCCCCACATCTGCACCAGTCCATCAGCTCCTGAGGAACTTCTAAACCCAGCTGGAATGAGAGTGGCTCCTGCTGCTTCTTTTTAACCTGCTGGTATCACCTAAAAATCCCAGCTGAGGTTCTGCTGGCCTGTCCCCTTCTCCCTATTCTTAATTCACTAATCCCTCCTCATTCCTCTTTCTCTTACCAGAGCTGTGCTTCCTTTTTAGACTCCAGCGTTCTGAGAACAGAATTTGCCACACAGACAATTTCAATCAAATATTTCAATCATTTATCAAAGATTCCCTTCACAGTTAGAGAATCTAAAGCCAAGGGCTGTTTTAATTGGAATTTCTACAGATAAGGGGTAGCCTTTAAATGTCAGTTCAAGCATCCACTGCACATGCAGGTGGATGATTTAATTTTTGTGTTAAGCTAAAGTGAAACTATCACCTAAATGACCAAAATAATCCAGCTACTTCTGGCATCTGACAGGGAATTGTGTCCATTAGGCTCCACTCCCCTGCTATTAATGGCAATTCCCCCGTTGAATTTCACACACAGAAAATGCTCATTATTCACTGACAGACAATAAATCAAATTTGATTTCACCTCCAACCCAGTTAATGCAAAATAGATAAGTTCTGGCTGCTAATGGAGCAATTAGCATTGCCCATCAATAAAGGACTCACGTGAGGTGTGAACAGTCTCCTGTTGGACAGAAAAGCTTCCCGAAATACTTTGATGATCAGGTTCAGCTCCCGCAGGTATTGCCTTTCTTCTGCAATCTCATTTCTCACCAGGTCGTAGTAGTTGAGCTCCCCAGAAGAAGAGGGCTCGTCCTCACACAGAGAAACCAACCCAATCTCATCCTGATCAAACATATCCATCAAAACCTGGCAAAGAAATCCAGAGAATTACACACGGCCGGATTTTCACACTTGGCTCCAGCTCAGCTATTTCAGTGTGTTCAGAGAAATCCTTGGATTTTTTAATACAATCCTTTCTGTGATCACTTTCACAAGGGAGTAATATTTCAACTTTGGCAGCAGGAGGTCGCATCAGTTGCCAAAGCCATTTTCCCCCTTGGAAGTGAGTACGACCTAGAAAACAAGTTACAATTCATGCAGAATCAACTTGGAAAACGAGGCATCTCGCATAAGCCTTGGACAAAACCTCCTGCTGAAGATAAAACTGAACAAAAATGTTTCTCATTTTAATGGGCATGAAAACTAAAGGTCTTTTCTGTGTTATGAAGAAGAGCTGCCACGACAAAGTGACGTCAGGAGGGTGTGACAGCAGAGAAATAAAGGACATCATTTTCTGTCCTTACACTGCTTGTAAGGGCTCCTGCTGCTCCAAAACTTAGCCAGGCTTAACTTAAATTTCTGCTGTGACAGATCTGGCATGAACAAGGAGAGAAGCTTTGCCTTTGATTTCACTTAACTTAAATTTTTGTTGTGACAGGTCTGGCATGAACAAGAAGAGAAGCTTTGCCTTTGAGCAAAACCAGGCTCTCCCTCTGATCCTCCTTTGAACACACCTTCCAAATCAAATAGAACTTTAAAAATCACCTCTAAATACGGTTTTAATCCCAACTCTTTACCTTATCAGCACACATTGATACTTTAATGTCCTGCTGGGAGATCTCAAAGTGTCGGATATTGAAAACATAGTTTCCAGCCAGCTTCAAAATGTCAGCTGAGATGTATTCCAAGACAGCCACGATATAGAGAGAGACATGGTAATCCACCTTGTAGCCCAGGACCTCCTGCAAAGTGAAAACAAGAGAAAACAAATGGTATTTATTCCAGAAATTCATCTAGAATGACAATAAACACATTGAATTTTGGACTGGAACAGATCTTGTCTGTGGTGATAATTTACAGTAATGGAACGCCCAGGGCTGGGGACATCAAATGGAAATACTTGTGATATTCTGCAGTATTTTAACAGAGGAAAAGCTACAGAACTTGAAATAATCCCTCCTCTAAAACTGACAGTCCTAAAAATAGAATTCCTTTAAGGAAGAGACTGCAGTGGAATAAGCCCTGTACTTAAACTTCCATCTCTATCTGTGCTCATTGCAGGACTCTGGCCCTAATGTGGACTCTTGAGAACAGAGCAAGCTCCGCTGACACACAATCATGGAATGGTTTGGGTGGCAAGGGACCTTAAAGATCATCTCCTCCACCCCCTGCCATGCCAACTGAGCACTCTGCATCCTCGCCCTACATAAAATAATGAAACTTTAATAATGAAAGTCTGAACAGAAAAAAAACAGGATGAATGTAGCACATTATCCTCGGGAACACGCTCCATGTTCTGCAGGGCTTGCACCACACAGCCTTTTATCTGTCAATAAATGCAGGTGAGTTTGTGCATTTGACCAAGGCAGACTTGTTCTCATTATGTATTGGGGCATCCTCTAAAAATCAGATTCCGGGCCTGTTCTCACACTTCTAAACCAGATTTTGCCAAAGAACACCAGCGGTGTTTAGGAAGATCTTATTTCATGCTGTTTTCTCTCTTGACACCCCTTCCCCTCTCATCAACCCTCACGAGCTGAGATGTTGTGTATGTGAACACAGCAAGGAGACCCAAAAAAGTGCTTTAATTTCTGCTCATGCTCCAATAAAGGTTTCTCAGCAGCTGGAAACACCTTGGCAGATCTCTTGATTTTTAAACCCAAGGCACCAGTGACATTCAGCAGGGACTGAAAGGACACTGACACACATCTTGGTTGACAGTACACAAGGAACAGGATCTACTTGTTCCCTCTTCTTCTATTTTGGCTTCTGCAGCATTTTGAAACAAATAAAGGCATCAAAGCAGCGCTGCTGAAGTAGGGAAGGTATTTGAGTTTTATTTATGTCAAAAACTAACTAATCATCTTTCAAAGCAGGGTGATAGAGTAACACACTGATGTCTTTAACATGATGAATTCAAGGATTTACTTTTATTACACACTACAAATAAATTCAGTTTTATGGTGACTCTCTACTCCCTCTGCCAATACGAGAAACTTCTTTAATTTCACACAAACTAAAGAAATACATGAAAGGTCATGCTGGGGGGCAATAAAGGTGAGAGGTACCTTCAGTAAAGGATGGATTTTGTCCACAGGGAGCAGGAGGGGGTTCCTTCTTTTCCGTTTTTCGATGGCCGACTGAGCATCGGCGATCGCCCACTTGTCTATGGGGTGGGGAAACGTCTTCTGAACCCGCTCCTGCCCAAACACAGAGTGCACTGAGACCAACCACAGCCACCAGAGAGGTTGAAATAAAACACAGCACAGCAAATTACTTCCCCTCCAGTACAGACAATTAGCCTCCTCCTCAGTGTTTGCAACACGTTTTCCTAATTGTTCTCTCCTTCCCCAACCTGGCTCTTCTCTTGTCAGCAATCCCGAACAACCTCCCTTCCCTGAGCACCAAGAATTCCTTCAAATCTCCTAAAATACCTCCTCCTTTTTGTTCTTTACAAGAGCAGCAAGAAGTTTTCAGTCTCCACTTCTAGTGGGAGGTGTTCCTGCCATGGCAGGGAGTTGGATATGGATGGTCTTTAAGATCCCTTCCAACCCAAACTATTCTGGGATTCTGTGGGACCAGGAGCCCAAAATATAAACACCATCAGGAGGTACTAAACAATTTACAGGCTAGGAAAAAACCCCAAGTTGATATTGTTCCTATTTGAGAAAAGAGTGTAACTTGCCCTACATCAGATGAAGTTTGTGGCAGGAATGAAAAACTGAAGGATGAGCTGGAAAAAAATGGTGAAATATTTGCGTTCCTTTGATGAAAAGATTTTTGCACGTATTCCAAGATCTAACAGGAGGCCCAAGGTCTTCAGAGAGACAGATTTTCTTAGGGGAAGCTTTAAAATCTTTGCAGGCGGCCATTTAATACCCAACTTTCTGATCAGCTGCCAGGTTAACACAGGGTGACACTCCCCCCTGGAGAGCAGCTGACAGCGCTGGGATGGTTCCCCCAAATGACCCTTCCTTGGGGTCCTACCAGGAGATCCTCCCGAAAATGGAGGTAAGGTGGCACTCAGCCATCCTTCAGCTTAGAACCATGGAATTCCACACTGGTTTGGGATGGAAGGGAGCTCAAAGCTCATCCAGTCCCACCCATTCCAGGGACAGGGACACCTTCCACTGTCCCAGATTGCTCCGAGCCCCGTCCAGCCTGGCCTTGGACACTGCCAGGGATCCAGGGGCAGCCACAGCTTCTCTGGGAATTCTATTCCAGGGCCTCTCCACCCTCCCAGCCAGGAATTCCTTCCCAATATCCAACCTAACACAGGCCTTCTGTGCTCCAACACTGCTTCCCACTGTTTTCTTTAGGAACAAATTGAAGGACTGTTTCTATTTATAAAACATTTCTAATTTGAGATTTTTAGACCTCAATCCTGCAAATACTTAAGTACAACATCTTGGACAAACAGTTCCATTAGCTCCAGGCTGTTATGTAAATATCTGCATGATAAACTGCAGAGATCACAGCTCTCGTGTTTTCCCTTAACAGCTAAAAACAGCTGAGGAGCAGATCCAATCCCAAGAGCTATTAAGGAACTATTAAATTTTGCTTTTATTTAGTGATACTATAATCTTCTAAAAAAACTATTAAAAAAAAAGTATTAAAAAAAATTATTTTTAAAAAGTATTTAAAATATAAATCATAATTAAAAATTAATAATTAATGTTGAATAAAGGGCATCTAATAAGAATCTAAAACCCTTTGGGCAATTATTTTGCCAATACATATTTTTTATACAGATATATAACACATATTTACCTATCTATATAATTTTCTTTCATTTCCATGACGCACATATATACTTTATAGTAACAGATATATAATCTATATAATACATATATTTTATGTTTTTTTCCCTGTACATTATATAATCAGCCA
>VZTD01003897.1:166696-208696 GCA_013397725.1 Rhagologus leucostigma | reverse complement strand
CGCCCCGCCCCCCACCGCTTGCCCTCGAGGCGCCGACAGGACTGCCCGGTTACGCTGGTGGTAACCTTGTCTCTGTCCCCTCTCTCGTCCCCCTCGGCCCTTTTCTTTTCTTTCTTTCTTCTTTTCTGTCTCTTCTGGTCCCCTTTCGCTCAGTTAACTCCTCTTTNTGCCCGCCTGCCTGCCCACCTGCCCGTGCCGCTTCGCCCTGTGCATCCTTGTCTGCATTCGACTCTGCCGCCGTGCCGATTCAGCCGTCGCCGTGACCCTGGCCGCGGTCCTTGTTCTCCTGCCAGTGCGGTCTTCTGTGGGNCTCTTTCCTCTCCTTTTTGTTACTAATAAATGCTTCCCAGATATAATATTGCCATTGTTTGTGCTTGATTTTTCGTCAGAGAAATCTATCAAAAGAATCCTTCCCGGCTCTTTCTTTTTATAGTGGAACAGGACAATAAGATACTGTCCCTAAGGCTTTAATCCCCTATATCCACACAGATTAGACAGACCCATTGCAATAGTCCCACCTTCCTCACAGCCTAGTTCTGCAGAAATGCCTGTGGGCTCAGAAAGCAGTCGAGTTTGTGGCACATACAAGTACACATCTCAGAATTTCTATAGAACATGTGGTGCCAGCCAAATTAAGAATGGGAATAAATTAATCTCTCTCAGATCTACTATGGACTGAACTGTAAAACTGTGGAAAGACCACTTGACATCTACTCTGTGCCTTCTCTCACAGCCACAAGTATGCAAGGGGACGGCCTTGAAGCCAGGTAGGAAACACAGACCAGACAGAGAGATAGATCTCATCTCCTGTAACTCAGCTGGTTTACCAGAACACTGACAAACATGGTGACAGCACAATGGCCTGTTCTTTAGCAGGGGTCTGGAGGAGGAAATGCATCCCTCTCCAAGTAAAATAACACAAATCCTCATGAGTTCTCCCTCCCAAACTCAGACACTTCCTGCTGTACCTGAAAGTGAGGGATCCTGTAGCTGAAGTTAAACTGTTAATTATAAAATCATGTACATCTTCTGGTTGTCATACAATAGTCAGAAGAGATCTGCCAGGTACTTACTTACCTTCTGAAAACCTGTGGTTCTGAAGGGTGTACGTTCAGTTCAGAGCAGACAGCAAGAGAGCAAGGAGGTTCTCCATAATTTTAAATCGTACTTAACAAAGAGAGAAGGGGAATGGCAAAGCCTAGATTTACTGCTGCACACAATTCCTCTGATACTGGAAGTATGACATCAGCCCCAGAGTGACTGAAACAGAAGACAAATAATCAAAGTAGTGCTCCCAAGAGAAGCAGGCTGAAGACAGTGCCAGGTAGCTGTCTTAAAGGACCTCACACTTTCTGTCTCATTAATTATGCCTTTTAGATTGTACTTAGCACAAAGAATGAGAATAGAGAAATTGTATAAACTGGGATGAGAGTTCTCATTTCTCATTTGCATCTGTGAACAACAGAGCAAACGTATTTCTTAGAGCTTTTTTTTTTCCTTAAAGGTAAGTAAACAAAAATACCGTGTAATAAACTACTGCATTTTTTATTTTAAAAATTTTTAAAAGTGAGGTATTTTTAGGGCATGGATGTAATAAAGAAATACTTTACCATTTTAGACAAAATGTTCTCAATTCCATTCACTGTTTCCAAAAGTCAAAAATAAATACGCTCCCCAATTACTGAAGTGAAATGCAACCTCATGTTTCATCTTGCTGCCTTTCAGGTTTATTTGTTGCACTAGTGCAGACAACTCAGTCTTCTCTTGATACCTCCAGATGCCAATTTTCAGCACGCTGTAATCACTAATGGCTTTCATTATTCTTCTCTAGAATACAGCTAAATCCTAATAAGCATATGAAACTGTCAAGTCTTATAAATTCTCCTTTGTGGCCTAGACAAATAGTCCAACAAGTCTTTTTATCTTAATCAGCTATATCTACCCATTCTCTGAGGCATTTTATAACCCAGACTGAGACCAAGTAGATTTTTTATTTAGCATATTTTTCTTTCCCTCCAAACATTTTTAAAACCAAAAGATGATACACAGCATTCAAGCAGCAGACCTTAGATAGGTGATGCAAATGCTGCTACACATACCTTCATTTTGCTTCACAGAGTGTTTGCTGGGGTTCTTGTTGTGAAAAATAAATCAGAAATCCCTCAAGGGGAAAAAAAATTACAATCTCCCAGGTGCTTATACAACAACAAGCCAAAACCAAAAAACCTACAACCTGTTTAATTCTCATCATTTTTTCTAAGGTTCTTCTTTCTCCATTAACTAGTTGATGGAGAAAACAGAAATTAATTCTACCAGTATAAAAATTGTAATTAAACCATCTTATGCTTAGTATCTCTTGCTAATTATACTCATGTATCTGAACTTTTTCTGAATTGTTTGTGAATGAGTTTTATTTGTTTATCATGGCATACGTGATAACATGTAGCCTGCAATCTGCTCAGAAAACCTTCTGCTGTGTGGGTGTCAGGCTACAAGGATGTAAACACAGGAGGATTAAAATCTTAGGTGACATTTAGAGAGACTGATTTCAGAGGTGAAACTCCTAAGGGACAACTCTATAGGGACAAGCCCTCCCCACCATGAGCATGGAACTCTAAAGACACCTGGGTAGATACAATACAAATGTCCCTGCCGGGGGGGAGAGAGGTGCAGGGGAGCAGATATGTTAAAGTTCTCTTGAGCTTCCTGCAAATCAGGCTGATTGCTCCTCGAACAGCCTAACCTAACGCACTCTGCCCACAGTGTGCTCAGTAGCACCTACAGGGAGACAAATGCGGCAGCTGGAGAGGAAAAAAACCACATTTTTCAGTGTAAACAATTAATCTATGGTGTTCTTGTCCTATTGGGAAACAGTTCTTTGAATGTCTATGATTTCACTGTTAAAATTTTGACAGAGTGCTGTTCCTCCCATTTTATAATTAATTTCCCCCTCCTCTTCCTCCTCCTCCCTTCACCCTCGTTTTTTCCATACTACCAGGTTTATCAAGTCTTTCTGCCTCTTGATTTTCCCCTCCTGCACGTTCAAATCGGCAGCAGTCACTAGGAAGGACGGGGTGGGGTGGAAGGGGCGGAACAGACGGGGAAAGCACATCAAAGTCCAGGAGATGATTTTGGTGGCTGAGGTGGCCAGAAGAGAATGCGCAAGGCTTGTGTGAGGCACCAGGGGAGAACAAGCTCTCCTTGACCAGAGAAGGCTGTAAATCCTCCTTGCCGATCGGCCTGGCCCTGCAACTCCGGACAGACTACTCACGGCTCCGTCTCCTACAGGCAACCCGACCCACGCCGTGCGACCGAGCCCAAAGCTGAGGTGCTACCGTACTGCCTCCGTGTCTACAGAGCTTCCTTGGCCTCGCGGGCACATCCCCATCTCCCTGAGCCCCCCGGCGCGGGGCTGCCGCCGGGAGCTCCCCGCCTGCCCCCGCTCCCTCCCAGCCGCGCCCACACTCGCCTGCCTCGCGTTCCTCCCGTGCCGCCCCGATCGCTCGCACCTCGCGAGAGCGGCCCCAGCGCCTCTCCCCGCCGGCCAGAGCCCCGCAGCCGAGCGGGCGGCGCCCCGGGGGAAGCCTGCGAAGGAAAGGGCCCGGCGAGCAGAGGAGCGAGGGGAAACCGCAACGGGAGGGACCGCGGTGCGAGCGCCGAGGTGAGTGACGCCTGCGGGGAGGCACCTGGAGAGCACCACGGCCGGGCAGGTGGGTGATACTCGCCACAGGAACTGCGGTCTGTAGGAGGGACCTCGCACTGAAGCAGAGAAACAGTGAGGAGGAAGGAGTGTTAGAAAGGAGCGGTTCAGGACTGACCTCCACCTGCTCTCCTCCTTCCCGCTGGGCTGCTCTAGCAGAGGAGGTGAAAGAGCTGGGAGTGAAGACGAGCCTGGGAAAAAGGAAGGGTGGAGGGATGGGGATGCTTTAATTTTTGGTTTTGTTTCTCACTATCAAAGGCTGTTTTAATGGACAACAAATATTAGGCATCTATTTTAATAGCAACAAATTCAATTATTCTCCCCAAGTCAAGTCCATTTTGCCCTGCCCGGGTTCCATCTACAACAAGGTTAATTTTTGCAGTGACCAGAAGGGGGCATGTCCAGGACGCTGATGTTACGGGTGTTATTCTGCACTGCCAGGGACAGGGGAAGGGAGCCTCTTCAGAAGACAAAAGGTCCCTTCCAGGGTCAGCAGAAGGACGGGTCAGGTATTGTTCCTGTGTGAATCTTTGCCTCTTTGTTGTACTATTAGTCATTAGTATTGTTCCTGTTACTGTTGTTTTCTTATCTCATTGCTGTTTGCAGTCAATTGTTCTTATCTCAACCTGTAATGTTTGCTTTTTGTGCCTCCTCGCCTCCCTGTCAGGCTGCAGGGAGAGGAGGAAGGAGGGAGTGAGCAGGCAGCACGTGGTTTGGAGTCTCAGTGGGAGCACTAAATTGGGGAGTGCCATCCCTTAACTACAACATGCCCCTGATGATAATCGGTAAGTTATCTCCTTGTCTTTTTTGCAATACATGTGCTTTTTCACCTCATGTTCTTCCTGCATCAGGATGGGTATCCCACAGCCAGCCAAGGTCAGCCTCCCCCTCTGCCCACTCAGGTCCTTGTCTCATCCCATCGCAAAGAATGACAGATAGTGACCCCCCCAAAGACCACAGCCCAGTTTCCCTCTGGCGCAGGGAAGATTTCGACCACTTAAATAACCGACACCAAACGTAGCAGCAACAGTTTTATTGAAGTAAGATGCTGTGAAAGTGAAACTTATAAAATGGTTGCTTAACAATAGGTTCATTCTGTTATTTACTGCACAGAGGATACAGTAATGATTCAAAGTTACCAATGCACAGTCTTAGTATGCTGTGATACAAGGGTATGCACGTTGGTCACTTAACCAATACAGTTGGTAAAAAAAGGGTGTTTCAACCTTAAGAAGCAACCCTGAGAGGTGTCCTAGCTCCAGTGGAGATCACCCGCATGCCACTAGCTCCTTAGCAGGGAGAGAGCTCAGAGAAGGCTCACTTAGGCTGTCATATTTATGGGATAAATCAGTTGGCAAATTACAAGTGACACAGTCAAATTACAAGTGACAGGAAAGGTAAAGGTGAGACTCCTTGTACCCACAACCCCCTTTGTTCCTTGACAAATAAGTCTGCTGTTCTTGTGTTAACCACATATTTCCAGTTCCACTTTCCAAGTTTATAGCATTAATGCTCACCATGTCACCCTTTTCTGGCACGGGCTACCAGAGAACAAGCTGGAACTAGAGAGGTTTCAGCCTGGTCTAGGTCTAGGCTTTTGCTGCCTTTGGAGTCTGAACCCAAGTACCATTCGTTTGGCCAAGGGGTTGGGTCCATACATCACACCTGGCTCTGGAAGAGCCCCTGCACCTCTGAGTTAGGGGATGCAGAGATGACAGCTCTTTTTATCTTTTGTGAGTCACTGCACAGCAGGAACATGGCAAGGCCACATCTCAATTCATTTTTTGGCATTTTAGCCCGCATCCCTTTTCCCTGCCCCATGCTCAACTTTCTGAGACTTGCACCAACTCTGAAAGAAGCAGCAGGCTGCTCCACCCGCCTCATCAACATGCCATCAGTGCAGCCAGATGGCATGGGCCTTGTGCCTTGGCCACCCAGGCCCCACAGCCAGCTGCCTTCTCCTCACTTGCCTGGGAGACTTCTTGGGGTGCCAGGATGAAAAGGGGGCACACGCAGAGTGGGGCAGCAGGACAACGGTGCCAGGAGGTGCAGAGGAGAAGCTGGCTGATGCTCTTGAACCTTGACTTAAACAGCTCGGAAGTCTCCCTCTCCACTGGGCTTGGCATGCAACCTTGCCAGCTCATGAGTCTGCTGCCCTGTCACACATGCACACAGTATGAGCAGAACAAGTGTAACTTTTTGACTACCACACTCTCAAGGCAGAGAACCGGACTTAGAGCAAAAAGCTGGTCTTTTCACATCATAGCCACTTTTTTCCTCCACTCAGGGCCTACTGAATGCATCCTATCTATGACACAGCCATTTTTACTGGAAATTGCCCCATACGTGCACATCTTCACAATTACACGCCCCATAACAGCTACACAGTCTGCATAAGTACTATCAAAGCTCGTTTCTTGATGTCCTCATCTTCATTTCCAATGAACTTTCTTTCACCCCAATTCTCTCTACAATAAAGCAGCTTTCCCAGCTTGCCCTGGATTCCTCTCATGCACGTCTTCTTCCCTTGCTGCATTTCCCTGTTGCCACTCTCCAAACCTCTGTACTCAGCTTGTACTCAACAGCAGCAAGAGCTGCCACTGATACAGCCACCAAGTGAGAATGTGTGGATCCTGGAAATGATTCAGATCTGCTCCTACTCAGGCAGCTTGCCTAGCAGTCACCTTCACCGTTCTGCCTCTGCCATGAAAACTATGCTGAAATTCTGAAATGCAGAATGTCACTGGGAGGCAGACAGTCAGGAGCCATTACTTGAAAATAACTTCTTATTTGAACTACTTCTCTTAATTTTTACATATTGGCATTTCAAATTAAATGTTTTGTTCAGTAGGATGAGGAAAAAAGCAAGAAAATCATGGAAGACTGGTTAGAAAGGAAGGTTGGTTGCTCATGGTTGGAGAGAAATGGTTTGAACCTACTGGGCGTAGGGTAAAGATATGGGATGTTTCTTGAGCTTTGATTAGCCCACCTGATGAGGCATACAGTGCCAGTGGAAACTAACTAGTTTTTAACTAGTGGAAAGCACAGAAAATGCTGAAGCAAAACAGCTTCAGTATTGGCACAGGTTCCCCAGAAAGGGTGTGGATTTTCCATCCCTGGAGGTGTTCGAGGCCAGGCTGGACAGTGCTTTAAGCAACCCGTTCTAGTGGAAGGTGTCCCATCTCATGACAGGGGGATTTGAACTACATCATCTTTAAGGTCCCTTTCAACCCAAACTATCCTATAGATTCTATGGTAAAACCCCTGTAATTCACCACAGCCTCTCTCAATCAACTTGAAGAAGACTTGCAAGAATGTGTGCAATTTTCTTTGGTATTATCATTAACTAGATCAAATGCTGCAAAGGTCAATTGTTCCCAGCACAAACTTGTGTCAGTAGTTGGTAATTCCCATACAGTAAAGGGATTCTCAAACAGTCTCACAAGAGTTTCAATTTTTCTTTGCAGCCATGGGGAGCAGAGGACATTCAGTGCAGTCAGTATGGCAGTGTTTTTCTTAAATGTATTTAGAGGATGCCAGTGAAAAATCCTTTGTATTAACATGTCTGGTTTTATTCTTGTCTTTTCATAGAGCACTATTCTAACTTATTTTGTCTCCTGCATTCCCACATAACAGTGTTTCCTGATCCATAACATGTTAACTGATCACCAGTACTGTAATTTTGTCGTAATACTGTTACCCCACAAATAAATGAATTGCATGGACTGAGGATCCCATACTTTCTTTAAGCACAAGCTAATATGGTTTGCTAATACTAGTGGACTGAATTCTGTCTGTCATCTCCAAAATGCTGTGTAAGCAAGGTGGTTAACCTTGTATCTACAGCACAGGAGTTGGGCTCTGTGATTCGGATGGGTCCCTTCTAACTCAGCATATTCAGTGATTCTAAGACCAGCAAGCACCTCAGCACAGTTAGAACAGTGATGTTCCAGAAGGGTTGGTTCGGACTGGTTGCACACTAGTGCCATGGACAAAACGACCATCCAGTGTCGCACACCAGGAGCTCATCGTCTCCTAGACGAATTTTATCCAAAAATAATCCAGTTCACACACTCCAAGACTATGCTAGGGGCTGAAGCATGTTAAATGGAGACAACCAGCAGGGTCTCTTCAAAAGCACATTCCTAACCAAACACAAATGTGGACACATTAAGTACAGATCTGCTAAGAAAAAACAAAGTTTGAATGACAAGGCATTAATTTCTTAATTAAAATTAAAATTTGAGGATTCTTTAGTCCTTTCCTCTCTACAGGTCTGGAGTCATTCTGAAGTTTGTGTTTCACAGCACTGTTCTAAATTACTGTCCTCTTTGCAATTTAAAAACATAGAAGTGGAGACAGACAGATTATAGATCATTGTACAAATGAAACAAAACAGAATATAAACTTTTTCAGCTTCCTCAAGTGTTTTTGCCACCAATACGCAGCACACCTTTCATTTGGATATTCAGAAAAACCCCCAAAGGATTCAGGACTGTATCTGTATGTTAGATTATTATTAGCAATGCATCCCTGAGACCTCATTGAGCGGGAAATTATTTTAGATATAAGATGCAAATATGTTTATAATTTCTTTTCCTAAGTCCTTCTTTTCTTTGTGGATTACTTTATCCAGACTTTCCAGTGGGAAGACAACCACAGGACTCATAAAAATGTGCTTTACCTTTAATTACAGCTTATAATGAATACCAACATGATAGTGAATCACATATAACATACTGGAAATTGTTTTCCGAGTCAATCATCTACATTTTTCTCTAACCAGCTGGTAACTTTGTTTAGTAGTTTCCTCCTTTCAGTATTTTCGAGTTTTGCAGATTCCAGTAGCAGAGTAATAGCCTCTGTCTCATCCTCTTCCAAAATAGAATTATAAAAAACCTGCAACTGCAGAAATAAACGCATGAGCTTAGTTCACATAACTTCACTTGCAGCAAGCAGCTGTGTGCCTGACAGATGCTTTAGACAGAAGCGCACAGAAAAGTGGAGGATGACAGAGACTAAAGAGGGGATGGGGCAAGGTTACTGATTTACACTAACATGGAAAAGCTCCTTACATATCAAGAATGTGCCCTTTTGCTGTTCCTCTAAAAATCCTTTGAAATGCAGCCAACTTCACTGGTACTGGTGGTACCACACTGTCTAGGACTAGCTGGATAGAAGAATCCTCTTGTGCTGCCTGTTCTACAATCACAGAACAAGAAATCTTTCTCAACAGTCTAATAGGCAAAAGACATGAGAGGACTGAAGAACAGTAAAGAAGTATTTGGGGGAAGCAGTGATTGAACAATATGAGAAATTATACAGATGTCAGTATGACAAGCTAACATGCCAGCAGCCCAACTGTTGGTGCATTTTCAGTAGACATCATGGCAGAGGTTGTCTCTACAGAAAAATTTTATAGAGGAAAACGAGACAGTTTTGATAGAATTTGTGGGGATTCTGCTCCCCAAATGAAGGTTTGGAAGACATCAACATTATGTTCAATGATTTCTTTAAAGAACAAAAACTTGTATTTACAAACTGGCAATAAATAAATAAATGCTTCTTCAGTTTACCTCTTGGATCTGTACATCTGTTTTGACAAATCTTCCCATGGCTTTTAGTACATCATGCAGTAATTCCTGCCCATATCTGTAAAATTGAGATAAAGGTCTTTCAAATAGCATGTTAGCAAATATACTAAATTTCATTTCATTTGCAAATACTCACACTATTCAGTTATTATTTACTATGTTGCAAATACCAACTAAGCTGAAGTTTGCAGCTGTGGACTGTTTTCCCTCTTTTAAAGAACTACCATTAATATTGAATTTAGACATTTGAGCCACACGAAATACAATAATTACCCTTCATTTTCATTTCCCAGTAAGATCTGGTATTTGTACTTTGGTAATGTGAATTCTTTGCATGAGATAGATAATCTCTCTGAGTCCATACAGCCAAACTGAGCTAGAAAGGCTAACCAGTAATGTGCTTAACAAGTTGGTGTTCCTGTTGCTATCTTGAGGGTGGCATATAAGTAAACACTTGCACTATTCTTTTAGTTTGAAAATAAGGGGTTAATCTTCCAGCAAATTTCTCATCAGTTTAGAACACAGAAAAGCTCTGTAAGGGAACAAATAGGTGTGACACAAATCTGCTACAACTTGCCTTTTCTAGCGTTAGCAATAATTTACATATTTGAATGTTCCCAAATGGCTGGTTTTGGTTATTCTGCCACTATTGGATCACAGTGGCCTCCTCTGCCATCAAAAGCAGCTGGAATGTACTCTGTCACAGCCCTGCTGCTTTTCGTCATTGCCAAGGGGAGAGGGAGTCTTCAAACAGGCATCAAAATACCTGCTTTGCTCCAGAGAGGTAGCTCAACTCTCCTGTAGTTTACCTGCAGCAGTACAGGTAGGCTGGAGATGGGTTAAGATTTAAGTCAGGGAATAACGCTGTAGTTGGTTCTAGCAGCGCTAGCATGCCTGCATGCTCTAATCCCCCATCTCTTCATACTTTCTTTGGAAAAGAGGTGAGGATTTTACTTCAGCATTTTACACTCACAGTTTACAGCATTTTACATCCGCACTTGTAAAATCCTGGTGAATAAACCCACTTCTAGAGCCAGAATTCCCAGGACTACCTAAAATCACAGAAACAGTCACGAACAGACTAAAGTCTTCTGTGTTTGATGAGCTGTTCTTTGGCATTAAACCCTGATCAGAGTTGAATCCTCGGAAAACTCTGCTCTGCATGCTTAATTGAATCAATCATTACAAATTGCCATCTCTGGAAGGAAAATCTGCACCTGAATTTTACAGCTCAAACATAAAGACAGAGGAAGAAGCCAAAGAGCCACAGAAATTAAAGGAAGCCAAAACTTTTTGCTTACCCTTGACTTAAAAGTGGCCAGTTTTCCGTAACGAATTCCCAGGCTATACGGTGCCCAATATCCTTAGTCACTACATGTGAGATGATAGCTGAAGTACAATTGGAAGAAAATATTGTGTCACTGAGTCCATATTGCAAGAATCTGTTAGAAAAGCAGAAAAGAAATGAACCTGTCACTTGCTGTTTTACAATGCAAATATACAATATTGCAATCTGGAAATATAATCCAGTTCACAAAAATTCCTATCTCAACAAGTATCAGCATGTGGAAGGTTATACCAAAATTGGTGGCGCTCTGAACTGTGTATTCACTTGGTTTTAGTCAGCTTGGTTTTAGTCGTCAATATTTGTGATATCCTGTTTTTGCACACTGACTCTTCACTTCCTAGTGAAGTGAGGGTATAGAATATCAAATGGACATACATGTGTTTCTTATCTTTGTGGCAGAAAGACAACTGCTCCTACCAGACAAGCCTGTGGAAGCGCAAACTGCTCCTCACCTTCCAGAGATCGACTTCACTGTGACTCCAATGGAGCCTACAGAGTATGCCAGCAGTGAGACACTGTTACACAAAAGTGACCTGTTTATAAGGTTCCCTATAACAAGACTCAATAAGAAGTTTTTTCATGAGCGCTAAGGCAGGATTTCAGAAGTATTTCAAGAAGTGTCTGCTAATGATGTCAGTGGCAGCAAATGCCTGAACATCTTGAAAAGTAATTACTCCCTTTGTTGCCTCCATATTTTACCTTGCATGCTCCTACTTTCAAATGAACCCTTTTAGAGTTATTTTCTCATAGGGTCTTGCAGGCAGCTGCTTTATGGGTAGAGTAGTTGAGTTGGGTTTCTCCCCTTTGCGTGTCACCACTATGCTTAACACAATGGATGAACTATTGCGAGGGCCAGGAAAAGCACATCTTAACATTCCTCACCCCAAAAAACTCACTGGGTGGCATTTCAAAAACCAGATTGGCTTATCAGCTACTAAAGCCCATGGAGGAAGAAGCTCATCACAGCTCCCTGATTTATCAGGGAATGGTGCTAGCCTGTTCCAAGAAAAAGGCAGTAAAGGATCATAGGTCAAGTGGGAAATTGGCACAGCTAACTGGGCACCTCTTTGCAACATTTTTTGCCTTATGCTCAGTCGTATTTGTTCTGTCTTCCCAAACAACCTCCACACCAGAACAGGTGGCTGGAAGGAGTAAAATGCTACTTGCACACCTTTAGACGCATGGAGTTCATGTGAATGCCTGGATGATAATTCTTTAGACCATCACTGCCAAAATTCCATTGCTTAACAAATGCTTTAGGTAATACAAACGTTAAAGATTAGAGAATTCAACATTTTTTACTAACAAAAATACAGATGCCAGTAAAATAAAATAAATACAGTGTTCCAAACTCTGTTCTGGAGACATTTGGGCAAGACTCTTCAATATATGTCTTAACTTTTTGGTTGGCCCACATGGAGTCGGGACTTACAACTTGATGACCCACATGTTGCATCTGCAGAAGGACTGTTTATTTGTGTTTGTCTCATTTTTTATACTTGCTCCCTAACAAAACGTTTTAAAACTTTATCAAGTGTTCAACAAGACACATGCTTCTGTGGCAGGCAAACCTCCACCAGCTTTGCACAGTAAAGTATTTTTGTTCTTATTATTTGCTTCTATATACACCAAGATATACTTTGATCAAGGTCACCTGTAAAGTAACCATGGCTCTTGGGCACAGCTCATGGCATAGAGCAGGACGTCTTCATCTTCCTCAACGGAGTCAGTATGGTTATACATTTTCCATGCAAAATTCCATTCTTTATCACTTCCCACTGCAACACCATAGCAGAAGACTGTTCTTCTAATTAAAAAGGGAATTCTGCAAGGCAAAAATATGATTAAAAGGTACTATACTGTTGTAGAGCCAAACCCTGCTGTTAATGCATAAGTGAAATCAAATGTTTATTTACAGTTAAAAGATACACAACAACAGAAACATAGTAATGTAAATAAGGATAGGAAATTTGATTGTTCTGTTTATGATTTAAGCATTAAAAAAGCATGCAGTTTAAAGGAAGACCAAAAACCCCAACATTTTTTAGAGCAGCTGGAGCAGACTACTTTGCGTATATACAGTGTCAATGCCACTGTTTCCCGTCACAGCCTAGGGAATGGATCACACCATTAAAGGCTGCACCACTGCATATATGCATCATCCCCGACAAGCCTTTTCAAAGTTTCTTCAGTGAATGCATCCAGGAGGAAGAGCCATTTGCAGCACATAAGGAAACAGAAGGGACATTTTTCCATGCAACAGGCAGCCTCCTATTACTCCCACACCAGGGAAGAGTCCTCAACATGGCAATGACTTTCATAACAGAAATTAAATCCCAACTTTACCATTGTAATGCTCCATATGCAAAGTCTGAACAGAAAATTTCTCCTGTAGCAATGATGTGTCTCTGACATTAAGACATTGTAAACACTTTCCAGCGATAGCAGTATTCTACTATGC
Source organism: Rhagologus leucostigma (assembly GCA_013397725.1). Classification (NCBI taxonomy): domain Eukaryota; kingdom Metazoa; phylum Chordata; class Aves; order Passeriformes; genus Rhagologus; species Rhagologus leucostigma. The sequence continues at coordinate 195,593 of VZTD01003897.1, read as the reverse complement.
TGAAAACAGTTTCAACTAATGGTATTTTGGACTAATTCCCTGCAGAAGAATGGATCCCATTGCTACAAGCAAAACATTTGGCTTCCCTACGTCATACTGTTAGTCTGCTAATCATTACATTAGGCCAAGATTGTAAATAGAGGTGTAAAAATTATCCTCCCTTTGATCAGGGGATACACTTGGAAAAACAGACAAGTTTTGGTCACAAAAGCCATTCTTCAGGCCCAAAACTGGAAACAGCAATTTCAAATTTAAATACAATTTGAGAAAAATTCCTGATTTTCAGCAGAGTATCCTATAGAAAATGAGGATGATGCCAACAGATTTAGTCAGTCAGAAGGAACGATATATGACATCAATCTTCAGAGTACAAGGTAGAGAAAATGAAGTTATAAACTCTGGAAACAAAGGGCTAGTAGGAAAGGGAGAGAGTTGGGTGTTTTACATGACGGACATCACTTGTTAGTGGAAAGGCAAGATGCAGGGATTTTGGTATTCCTCTTGCAAGTGGGGTATTTCACTGTCATAATAACAGAAAGCATGAGCATATTCTGTATTTACTTCAAAGAATAGTTTGGATTCATTTACCTAGATATTTGCTGGGACATAAGGGATTTGCCACCAAGAATGACATGTAGAGTAGTTATGTCAGGCTAAAGTATCGTGCTGTGAGGAATCCTTCTCTGACAGATCTTATCTGAGTTACAAGGTCTAGTAATTTGTTTAATAATCTTTTCATTACGTTGCAGTAAGAGGTCATGGTAAGGTGATAACAGGGTAAAGCTATTTTGGTCAACGTACAGCTATTTATTTTGCTACTGAAGCTGTTCCAGTAGTTGCAAGACAATGTTTGTTACTAAGCGTAAAGCTGTGTGTGAATAGACAAGTTCTGTGTATCATTTGGCTGCAGCGCTGATGTGCAACATTCAAGGCACGCTGGGCAGGCAGCATACTATGGGACAGTGGTTTGCTGGCTGGTGACATCTATGCTGGCACTGAAATGTTTTATGTTGTGTAGTTCCTGGAGGGTGTCCGCTATGGTCCAAAGGGACTTTGGAGCTTGAGGTTATATCAGATGAGGGGTGTCACTTACTAATCTTGATATTTTTCGTGAGAGTGGCTGTGTGTTACTGTTCAGAGCGGCAAGGAGTCCCCAGGCAGGTGCAAAGGAGGAATCTTTATTGCCAAAAACCCGGCCTTTTTACGCCGTTAGTCGGTTATCAGTTTACATAGTTTTAAGGCACAACAAACCCAACTTAACCAACCACGATACACGACGGCGAGGGCACAAGGCATTCACACGGCTTGCCTCCCTTCCTCTGTTCTAGCTGAGTCACTCTCCCACACTCCTTTTCTGCTTAGCCTAAGTAACAGGCCGGAGCCATGGTTTTACAAGGCCTTCCCTTTACAAAGCTTTGCTTATGGTAAGAGCTGTGTGATTTGACATTACTGGCCTGCCAGGATTCCTCGTTTCTGGACCTCGGGGAAGATGCAAAAAGCTGCTGGAAAGCAGGGCAGGTTATTTTACACTGTTTTTTTGGAACCAATCCAGAAATGACATAGTGATTTCCTAACTTTTGAGGGTAGCAGCAGTGTGTGTGAACGTTTAGTAAACAAGTAAAATAAAAAAAGTAAAAAGTAAAGTAAAAAAAGTAAAAAAAAAAAAAAGGTAAAAAACCAATGCTTTCCCTCCCCCTAGACTAGTTTCCTTCTTTCAAAAGACAAGCCAGTAACAGCACCGAAAAGAATACATTAATTTAGCAAGCTTCACTATGCTCCTATAATGAAAAAAGAGTAAAACAGAGAAATTGGCTGGGAATTACAGCTCATGGCTTGTTATTTCCATGAAACAGATAAAAATGCACTGTATCAAGCCCAGTTATGTTCTGCCAGGAGCTGTTTGGAATTGTTCAGCTGGAAGCTGATCACCCAGTCTGAAACAAAAGCGTTACTTCATTCCACACATGTGAGAATCCCGCTGGGTTCCACCTGTGGCAGAACAGCTGTAGTGTGCTGTTATGAATTTGCTCTCAGCATGGAAAACATAAGAGCATCTAAAGGCATCTGTCTGTGAAATATGGGTCAAAAGTGTATTGTGCCTGTTTTCTTTCCTACCCAGCCCATGAAAAGTCTCTTCATTCACTGCATAGGAACAGTGATCTGTCACTTGAAACCTAAGAAGTGTCCTTCTTCTATGGGGTTTTCTCCTTAAAACATGATAATTTTTTTCACTTAACAGAATTCAGAGTTTCATTTTTTCCACACAAAAAGCCCAGTAAAATCCCTTTGAACTTTTCTCCATGCCAAGAAGGACAGCAAAATTAATATTCTTCATCAAATTTGAAACCCAATCAGCTGATATATTTCATAGACTTTTCTTTCAGCTCTTCAAGTCCAATGAGGTATGTAGTATTCCATCACCTCAAATGGTATTAATAGGGGAAGATGACTATTTTGAAAACAGACTGACAATTCAGCACAGCATTGTTGCTTTTAGGGTGGAATTGCAAGAATGTTCTCTCTAGAATGGAACAAAATGTATTTAGGCTATTTAAACTTTTCAGTCTAACTGCAAAACTCAGTTTGGCTTTTATGAGGATAATCACTATGAAGCTATTTTAGAAAACTCAATCATAATAGTACAAGTTCAGTTTACTTAGCCAACTGCATATACCAACAGAGATACAAATAATGACAAAATATTTATCACAACTACAACAAATAAAAATAAACTTTAAATATTCACTCACCGATGCCAATACTATTTGACTATTGCATAGAAAGACATAGAAAGAAAGAGGGAGGAAAAGAGAATAAGAATTCAATACATTGTAAATCCTTTTTTGATGATTCAATACTTGAATACAGAAGTATTCTTCCTGGTAGAGTCCGTTCTCACAGACCAGACCCCTGACCACTAGGCTCCAGTATCAGCATGAGGACCGACAGCTGTTCCCAACACTTCTTTATGTGAACACAGAACATGCAAGGCACTTTGACGGGCTCACCATGGGCAGATGGCTGTATCATGCAAACATCACTTAACTCAGTATTGTTAAGGGAAGCTTAAAAGCTGAGTTGGTGTGCGTGACAATTCCAAGGCTGTACTACAGCAAAGGGACTGGGCCATATGGGATATTATCACTAATAGGAGGTTCTCCTGTTACATGGCTAACCAGATTTTGGTCTTCATGGCAAAATCTGCATCCTCCAGCCTGTAAAGTCTATGTAAAAAGCAGTAATTATGAAATCATCATAAATCTGGGATTTGGGGAAGAGAAGGATGCTGGGGAGACATAGTTGTCTTAAATTCTGTCATTCTGACGAGAAATAAGGGCAGTGTGCAGATGCATTTCTCATTCTGCCTCACCCTTGTAACAGCCTTTTAACTTTCCACCTCCCTTAGACATGCACAGCTCTAAGAGCAGATCATCATTCTTACTTGTACTCAGGGTTGTCCATCCATTTAGCATACAGTTCAGATGACAGGTCCAAACAGTCTTGGAGGCCCAGCCAGCACGCTGTTGCAAAAAGTTTTTCCAAATACGCTCTTGAAGAGAAGTTAAAGAGTAAGAATAAAAGATATGCATACCACATTTGGAGTGCTTGAACTGTGCCTGACCACCACAGTTTCATAACATGATGTCATTAACCCACGAGAACCCCTGCTAGGAACAGTTGAGATTTAATAAAATAATTAAACAAACAATAATGGTCTTCAGACATAAATATTAATGGATACTAGTGAGGCAACCAGTGTACTATATTTTTTTAGTTAGTTTTTTGTATGGTTTATATCCCTCTTGGAAGTTTTAAGGTGCTGGTTGCATCTAGTCCAAATCACTCTGATGTTCAAGCCTGTTGCTGCAGTGGCCTTGCAAAATGAAGTATTTTAAAGTTTAAGTGATTGCTCAAAAAATCATATCTTAAGTTCATTGCTGTCAGTTTTTTCTTCAACTAGCAGCCTGTTGAGCCTGTTCTCAGATAAACAAGGGCTACCACTAAGATCCTTAAACTATCATCCTTTATGCTCCTATCCTGACACTGCAGTTTCACTGGAGGTGTCATCATGAGGAATACACACTTACAGGACAGTAAGGTAACAATTTGGTTACATTCACATTAGTTAGAGAATTATTCCTGTATCTTGTATTTAAATTTACACAAGTAAACTGCAATGTATCAGATCCAATCACATCAGAAAAAACTTTTAAGAAAAGCGGAATACTTACTGAGCAAAATAGTCACCTTCCAAAGCATCAACATTTTGATGAATAAAACCTGCATAATAATGGTATATTGGCAACATTCTCTTTAAAAGGTATTTCTTTTAAAAGAAGGGAAAGAAAAATTACTTTCTTTTAGATGCAAGTTTTTATTTTTCTTATTTACTCAGATTTAGCCTAAAAATTTACCACTCTTAATGTCTTGAAAACACAAGATATTAAATAAGATATAAATTTGGTCTAAAATTCAATATACCTGTACCTCAATTCAATCTGGCACATTACCCTTTCACATCGCTAGGACCTTTGAACTCATTATGAAAGAAAACAAATTCTCGGAGAAACAGGAAAAAAACCCTTCTCAACAGGAAATACTTTGTTCTTCTCACTTATTTTCACATACCTTTACTTTTTAGAACTTAAGAGAACTAATACTGTGTGACTGTTCTTTAAACATAAGTGAAATCTTCAAATAGAAGTCAAGGAAATAAATGTGATAGTATTATCTCAGGTAAGTCAAATATGGGAGAGAATAATTTCAGTTAGTATCTACACCCAATTCCTTCTTTCACTCCATGAAGATGAATGGAAAGGCAGCACAAAGCACAGAGCACATATATGCTGTATGCCTTTTATGTAGCAGTGTTGGTCTTTTCACTTACTCCTGACTGATAGCTGTGTTTTCCAGATTCACAGTTGCAAAAAACCAAGGATGAAGCTTAATGTAAAGAATGTGAATATATTTCTGCTTTTCCATAAGAATAACTCAAGATTCATTGAGACTTATCATTGACTAAAAAATGGTTGATAAAGTCATGGAAGAAGAATGGCAAGAATTCTGACCCATCATACTGCTACATTCTTGATAATTTGAAAAGCATTAGACTGATGTATTTGCATGGTCTAGTGTCTTTGCTAACTAACAAAATGGTCATACCTTTAAAAGTGGATATATTTCATAGTTCTTCAGTGTACTTTCCGAATTATCAGGTATTAGGTTTAACAATACCACATTCCATATGAAGAGTTCATCTTCTTTGGCGAGGTATTTTGTTAGTTCCAGTGCTGTTTCAATCGGAACATATCCAAAGCTATGTAAAAAAAAACCAAAAAACAAAACAACACCACACATTTTAGCATACTTACTCACATTAATTATCTACCACGAATATCTGTTTATTTATGAAACAGACAATAAAACATCAGGATACTGTGTGGAAAGTAACCTAGAAAAGACACTGGAAAAAATAAAATAAATATAAACAAGTGGTAATTTTAGGATCTTAACTCTCAAAACATCTATTAAGGAGCACAGTGCCACTATCAAAGCAATAGGACAATCATGGCAGTAAGCATGGCAGTATGCACACTGTATCTGCTTGTCTCTGCAGGATACGGTACAAGCACATTGACAGCATGTGTCAGTCCCACTGGAACTAGACTAAGAAGAAAAGCACTGTTTTAGTTATAATACAATTTTATCTTTATTGTGAAATGACTTATTTTCATTACATGTTCTTTTGTGGAATATGCATTATTGTAAAAATCAAACCATTTAATTCACATGCCTACTACTTGTGGATTTAGTTACTTCAGCATGGCATTTCTACCTCTCAGTGTGGAATAAGCATGGAATTCATTTTTTCACGATAAAATTCCACTTTGAGTCCCTCTCCTCCAGAACAAAAATATTTTTGCTGTACTTATATAGCAGCACAGTCCTATACTTCACAGTCACATTCCTTATTAACTACTAGTTTTGAGCTCTCTTATGAAGAAGGACATTTGTATGGGAGGGGGAATAGGAATTTTTACTTCCTCCTCTCAGAGGTACTTCCACAGGCCCTGAAGCAGGGCAGTGTGCTTTGACCACATCGTCCCTGAGGTCCCTCATCCTAGGGACACCCTCATCCTAGGGACACCCTCATCATAGTGTCTGATGCTTTTGGGACCTCTGGTACGTGTGAGGCACAGACACACTTACTGCTTATTCAGCTGCCTGCAGTACTGCTGACCTCTCTAGCACCACAGACCTGAGCAACCAAGCCATGACTCAGCAAGAGAAATGAAAGAGGCTTTGAGTGATGCAGTACAGCATAGCTGAGATTCCCCAGCATAAATGAAGGAAGATCAGAATCTTCATTTGGAATCTTTTTTCCGTTAAAACAAATACAGGTTAATCCCTAAAGAATTCATGGCACAGACACGATTTAAAATAATTTCATAGGAGCTGGAAAAAAAGTTAAAAGAAAATTTGAAGTAAATCACTCAGCACTGACAAAAAAAAGGGATTAAATAACTTTCCCACTGTTTTGTCAAAGCAGTAATTCTTAGGAGGCACGCATGGGTAGGAATGAAGGAAACAGAAGTAGCCATATTGACTGAGAGCATACCCTTTAAGCATTTTCTGTAACAAATTGGAAACATACTTACTCTGTTAATGCAAAAACATCATCTATCAGCTGGAACCTGCTGACAGCGGGAATAGCCTGCAGAAAGCATCCATGTAGGGTTAATAGATTTAAACATGTCATTAAGAGTTTTCAAAAAGCTTTACCATGTTTCAAAAGGATCCCTAATAGGTTTTCTAAATCAAAATAGCCTACAAAACATTGTGAAATGGATCCTGCATTTTAAGGTGAAGTTATTTATGTGCTTTAAGGGACGTTTTTATATATCTATACACAGACCTACATGATATAGTTATATATTATGTTGTCTAAAAACATATAACTATAGTACACTGACCAGAGAATTTCAAGACCCCTCTTACTTGTATGCTGTAATTAAAATAAAACATGGAAATGCCACATGTCCTAGAAATATCCTAGTTACATAATTTTGGTACGTTATTTCCTTTTGAGGCTTAAATACAGACTCTGTACCCAGTGCAGAGCAGAGTGTCTAGCACTACCATGAAATAAATGACCAAGGCACAGCCAGGGGTGTACCTCTGCCTACAGCTCATGCTCTTGTGAGAGGACTGCTGTCCTCCTTGTCTCCTCTCCATTCCATTCCTCTGCAGTTCGGTCACTGCTTGGGCAAACATTCCCTCTGACTGCTGGAAGCATGAAGCACTGCAGAAATGCAAAGCTCAACAGGCGGTGCTGAAACCAGACAGAGGTTTTATTGGTGGCTTGGGCTGACACCCACCAGAGAGGAATGTGAAGCTGGGTGGAACTGCGTGTTCTTGTTCTGCCTCTTGGTACCAAGAAACATTACATACAGCATGACCACAGGGAACGGATGGCTTTGCACGACTGCTACCAAGAACACTTCCTACCAAGAAGCAGTACCACAAAGAATAGACATTTTGACCACAGTGCCACCCACAGCACTTTGCACAGTTGTGGTTAATAAGGCATAGAATGCACCCGGATTTTGTACATAACTGGGGATTATGAGAATTTGACACAAAATTGTAGGCATAGCTCTATGTGTCTGTCCTCCTCACCCTCCCCGGGAGGGACGCCTTATGGTAAGGCTTGCGTTCTTGACCACACTGTGAATGTTTTCACTCAAGAAATAAAGCTTGTGATTGCAATCCTATTGTTAGTGCTATCCGCAGCTATTCCTCAATTAATGCGTTTGTCACCCTCAATCCAAAAGAACTACTTTGTTGCACTTAATAACCCATGCTACTTGCGAACCTGACTTGAGTGTGACCAAACCTATAGTTAATAGACTATGCCTGCACCTCCTGTCTGACCCATGGTTTCATTTTTGCAACACTGTATGGTGCCAAAAAATGGCCCCAAGTCAGCACACACCCAGTTAATTTCTTTATGGCGTAGATTGTCTGTGAAAGAAAGAAGCCTAGAAGAAATGAAGCCAGTGTGCTGTAGAAAGGTTTAGAGTGCTCTGATCAGCCTCATGTCCAGACTCTAGAGAAAGCTGACTGCATTGATGACTATTATGTGAAAAGGTTAAATTTTCTCACTTTTGTTACCAAAACCGATGAGCTGACACTACTGCTGGAGCCGCTGGCTCACTGTAGGGTTAGGCAACACTGGAAACCGTGAAACTCCATATAGAGTCACAGTTGTTCTGTACCACTTTCACCTTCAGTTCAGGCTATGGCAAGTCAAAGGTGGGATGAAATCTACTTCAAGGCAGTGTCTACAGAGGACTGAAAGAGCCCAAGTCGAATTTATTGGAACTCCTAGGAAAATTCTCCACAAAAACCAAACAAAAAAAATCCACAAAACCCAAACCAACCAACGAACAAAAAAAAACCCTGCCGAAAAAGATCAGATTTTTTTTTGTTAAATTCCGTGGGCAGAAACATGGTGGTTTGACAAAACATGGAAATAAAAAGCTTTCTCACAGCTTTCCTTCTTCATGGTTACCTTATACCAGATAAAGCTCGGTCACACATTCACACTGAAAGCTCCTTGAGCCAGATTTAAAGAGATTGGAAGAACTACAAGCTGTCAACACAAATTTGAAGACAGAATGTCGTGCAAAGTTATTTTTCATGCTTATGTGAAACTATTCAGGCCTGTCATCTTCCACTACAAAAAAGCTAGTGACTTTAGTGGTGCAACGATGAGTTCGTCATTATTCCAGTTTTTCATCAATGTGATTCCAGGTAAAAACTGCAAGAAAAAAATACATGGAAAGAGTCTGCTCATAAGCTTGAGAAAACACACGCAATCTTACCTTTGGATCATTTTCAAGCAAGCGTGCTAATCTCTTCAAGTTTAACTGGTCATAGTTCACTCTGTAGTATCCACTTAAATTTACATTTAGCAAGATCCAGTCATAGTCCGACTCTGATACTTGCATTTCAGGAAACATTTCTGTAAAGTGACATTAGAATGTATCATTTGTTTTCCATGCACTGCTTCTCTTGCATTTATATACAACGGAGTTGGTGCTCCTCTGAGATCTGAGACACAAGTTTGAGGCTGGACTCAAAAGAATCCCCCAAAAGCTCAGTGCACTTGTGATCTCTGCTCTGCACAGCAGAATGACTTCAACAAGCCACTGACTCCTCAGGTACTAAGCACCTTGAGATTCTAAGGAGTAGGCTGGAGACCCACTTTGCTCCTACCCTTTAGCTCAAAGGCAGCTGTGAGAGTTCAGAAAGTTTACCTGAGAGTCAGCTCTCAGGATGAGGAGCGATACCCTCCCACGCCTGCTGTAGGGCATGCACCCACAGCACACCTGCTCCCAGCTCTGAAACACAGTGCTCAGCACCTCACAGAAGAATTGACCACCTACCAGTATTCAGATAAGTGGAGATCAAGAAAAACAAAACTGCTAAGTTTAACCAGGACACAAGTAATCGAAAATGCTTATGTTGAAGAAGATAGTCCCATAGTCCTTTTGAGTTACATCACTCACTAACAGCTTCCTCCTGCAGTCCATCTCACTTACTCGCATGTTCTTGTCTGATTGACTGCTCCTGATAGCCTACTGCACATTGAAGGCACCAGTGCAGCCTTGAAGGCTCTAAGCTGCCTCATCAGAAGAGCATTCAAATGCTGTTTTCACATCCTGATTCGAGAAAGCAAACTCTCTTAAGACAGTAAGTCAATGCTGGTGAGTGGTCTACACCCATCAGTGCTTTTACTCTGAACAGAGGACTGAGACTCCAATGTCCAGACAGAGCCAGTACTGCAGATGAATATGTGTCCATTTCTTATTTGCCTTTCTGCATACAGTCGAATTAATGATCACTCAAGCTATCTTATCGCCTGAAAAAGAGAGGAAGTAACTTTTAACCACTGCAAACAGAGGGTGGAGAGCTGCAATATGCACAGCATGCCGAAGATTTGCTCTTGAGCGTTCCACTGCATTAGTCTCTGCCTCTTCTTTTGACTCATCTAAAACCTGAGGCATGGTTGACTTGCCAAAGAAAAATGATTACCCCATTCTAATGATTACACTTCTTCTTCCTCAAAAAATACAGTTGTTTACTGGAAGGCACTGAGTTGAGAAAGAAGTGAATTTTTTATTTGGTTGGAAATGCCCATAAAATCACTTTCTATTATAAGACTTTAAAACTTTTAAAAATCGTATTCTTTTGATAAAAATGGTTTTTTTCATTTAATGTGCATAAACAAATTAAATTAAATGCTGTTGAAAACATTAATTTTCTACTGTCACAGGTAATAATATGTAATAATATTGGGTCACTTCCCGCAGCCGGTGTTAATTTTTTCAGTCTTTCAGTATCTACTCCTTGAGCTGATAATTTTCTGATATTTCAAAACTGAGATCCTGTCTATACTCAAAAGTTAACTCTCATTAACATCAATGTTCTTACCCTGTTGGGGTAAGAATAATACAGAAGCATGAGGACTTAAGAGTTTGGACTTGTGTAAAAAATTACAAAATCAAAATTTCTGTGGAAATATCTACTCATAATATGTGTTGTACCACATTATTGAAAACTCAAGCTCACACTGAAGTTTGATGCAACATACGACAGAACATTATACCTAATCAAAAATCTGCTGCTATTGTAACACAAAATCCTTATCATGGATAAACACAGAAAATTCTGTATTATTTATCTCCCTATTCAATTCAAATACATCTTCTGTTTTTAGAAGACTTTGGAGTGTTTTCATCAGTTTGGTTTTAGCATGTGCAAACAAGTACATTACTTACTGCTGCTTTTATCTAGCCAGGTTAAGGGTTGTGATGATCCATTTCTCATCCAAGAAATAGGAATAATCCAGGTGTTACTTAATAAAAAAAAAGGATATGATTAAAGTTCTTATACTTAAAAATCCCTCTTAGCTGATGCTAAACCACAGTGCAGATTAGTTCCATCTTACAAGAATATCCATCTATGTTCTATCTTACAAGAATATCCATCTATGTTCTCTCCCCTCTGATGCCTGCAACCTCGTCAGATAATGGTACTTCTGCTGGATCAGCATTTATCTTCTCCAAAAGGGAGTTTTAGCACGGCTTTAAAAAGGCACTCATATCAAGAATATTGTTCAGTGCTAGGTATTTAAATACCTTTGTCTCTCTATACTGTCTTTCCTTCTCCAGGCAGTAATTTTATCCTCCTCACTTATTACACTTCACCCTATTTCTGGAGAAGTTAAAGCTACTTTTCAGAAGGGCATCTACCAAAAAAAGGTCCCAGGCAAGCAATACAACTGTCATTCTGACAACTCTAATTTCTTTCCTGAGGGAATGTAAAACTCCTTTCTGGTAAAAGAGATGAAAGCTTCAAACACCTGAAAAATTTTGTAATACGTATCCTGGGCTTTCTTATATTCACATGGTAATTTGTGCTTGCTAACTGTAAAGGAAATAAATATTTGTAACTTGGAATTCCTTATCTGAGCTAACCAAGCATATTGAATGGATTAATGCTTTGCAATTCCTGGAGATTGGGAGCAAAGGACCCTGTGGATCTTGTCAAAATTCCTTTTGCCTGTTTGTATTAACAGCAATAACTTTCAAGAAGAAAATGTTTTGGATCTTGCTCTCCTTTACACTTTTTCCTCACGTGACAACTCATCTCATGGGCTCCATCCATGCAGCCCAAAACTCATGTCAACTGCTCCTTCATAAATGTTCAAACCCTAGCAAGGAGTTTCCAAGGTGGGTGACAAAAGGCAGCTACTTCCATCACCATTTTCAGACATCTGAATAAGCAGCACAGTTTTCAGAAGCCCCAGGCACTCAGCAATGCTCGCTAACAAGAACTTAAAACTGTTGTTCAGGTATCAGCACTCTCTGAGAAAAGGCTTATTTGTTTAAGTATTTAAATGCAACCCTTTTATCCTTGCCAGGCAGAAGAGACTGGGAATATGTGCACTGGAAAGAAGCTAAGCATCGTTCATCCAGGCCCCCAGTATATAGACCTGAGGGATGAGGAAAGAAGAAAGTGCCAGGCAAAAATCCTCCCTGCAACACACTCATTGCCTATGTCTGCCTTTATTATTATGTGGCTGGAAAAGTCACTATTCCAGAGGAAAGCAACTTTGGCAAAACAAGCAGAGTGTGCAGAACTATTGCAAAGTCCAGTCTCAAACAGATTTTACTTGACTGCTTGTAACAAGAAAAAAACCACAAGTTAAAAAATCAGGTGGTCAAAATACGTTGTCGTAACTGAGGAGCTTCCTGTAAAAAACAGGGTATAAACATACAATAAAAACACAAGCTAAACATACTTGTAAGAATCAGTACTCTTTCTATTCTTTTTATTAAAAAATTGTTCCTGTCTGATTGTTCCAGCAGTTAGATTTACTGTTAAAACTGGAAACCCATTTTGGCATGTCCAGGAATCCATTATTTGCTTTACAGATGCTGGCAACTGAACTTCATCCTGTGCATCTACGACCTGAAAGAGAAAGAGGAATTAGAAATATTTATGATGAACAGGTCCTTACTGATATTGCTTCAGTGAAACTCTGGGAGCTGTGCTAATACAGTAGAGAAAAAATCTGCTTAGCAGCTTGCTCAGTCTTTGACTCATGCAAAAAATCAATGTGACAAAGTCCAAAGAATGTTTCTGACATTATTCTAAAGACATAATACAGGCATAAGCCTTTTTCAGGAATTATGAAATACTGAGATGACATTTCTCATTCTACAGCCTGACCGCTAACTTTTTCCTTTTTAGTGTTAATGTACTTACACATCTGTATGGCTATGACAGACTTAATGGGTCAATTTCACTCAAATAAAACTGATGGAACACAAAGATTTTTAAGTGACCTAATAAACAAACTGAATTAGTGAAGACAAATTGAAAAAGACGTTAAGCTGGAGTTCCAACTGGTGTGAATTGGTACAGTCTTCACTGGCTTAAAGCATGTGACAACCTTGCATATCTGAAATTCTAGCACTCCTATTCTTAAGACAGAGTCTGCAACACAGCAGAAGCCTTCTTTAGAGGACCAGGAGGGTGGATTTAAAAAAAAATAAACCTAATATTAGCATCTGTTTTCTTAGTCAGATTTCTGCCAAAACCATTGAAGGGTGAAATGCTGAGCTACTGCCCTGAGTACAGACTTTGCTGGTCTGTGACATACCAGCATCTTTGACCACCAGGCCCAAGGCATCACACACTCTAATATGGCAAAACTTAAGCTCCAGAACAATAGGCCGTGCAATTTCATGTAGACTTATGCCATTACTATAACCCAAAACTTCACCTGGTTCTGATTTCCCATCTCATCTCTCTGCTCCTTGTGCTTAGTTCCACTGATCTCAGGTGCAGCAAAGCAGCCAAATAAACACTTGAGAAGATATTAGCTGAGAGAACCAGTAAAGCAAATTTCATGCAGGAGAAAGACTGCACTACATATAGCCACATTCCAGTGTAGTCTTCTAGAAACAGTTTATGCCTTAGATTTGGACTGTGCCAAACACCAGAGAAAGAATACTAGAGATATAAAATGAGTACCATCTGGATGTGGTTCCAGAGATCATCTTGATTAGCATTTGAGAAGGAAAATTCTTCCAGATACGACTGTGTGGAAACAAAGAGAAGCATCAGAATTCATGAAGGTTCAATGAAACCATTAGCAAGGCAAGCAATTTGTACAACTGGCATTTTCAAGCTTATAAAGGAAGATGAAGGGGTTGTTTTTTCAAACTTACAGAAAGTGCTCTGATGAACAACTTTTCAGTCAGGAAACCAGAAAGCATCCAGGTTATAGAAGCTCCCTGGAGTACAAAAGAAAAGCATGCGAAAAAGTGAATTATTATTGCAATTACTGTTGCAATATTTTTTCAGATATTCCAGAGATGCTAGTTGGTTTTACACCCACACTTCACATTTCACGGAAGTTAAAAATGTTTTCACCACTTCCTTCAGAGCCAAGTAGATTTGCAACACCCAATTAAATTGTGTGTGCAGCAGAAACACATTTTGAATGACAAAACAGTTTTGTTCAACAGTTCCTCCCAAACCTACCTCGTACCATTAGTTTAGAATCTGCAAGAAACAGGAAGAATTTTCTATTCTTTTACCTTGCTGTATGTGATGTTGTCAAACAGAGACATTAAAGAAAATGATCCTTTGATCTTGTCTTCACTCTCTGATAGTGATCGAACTATTTCACTGTCTTCCCTTAAGACAGGTTGTACAACACGAGCATAAAAGATTTTATCCTGCAAGAAGACAAATCTAAGTGAGCTGAAGAATTGGAAGGTACTAATTTTCTGGAGAGAATGAGGATTATGGAATTAGCACTATCATAGATCATTTGTTTATAAGCGAACTCTCCCACTCTCTAACTTTTTCATGAAGTACAAGGGACCATACACCTGATCCTAACATTTTCCACATGCAACATCAGTGATGAGTGAAAATTTTACATCTTCCAAGTACTGTGGTCTTGGGCCTGACAGTCAGTTACAGTGTAATCCTCAGGCAAAAATTAAACAACAAATGAACATACACTGAAAACTGAAAGCCTGTGTTTCATTTACTTCTGTCATGAATATGGCAGCATTTTTCTCCTAAATTCCCTGTTTCTTCTGCTGCAACCCTGAGCAATAACCTAAAACCTAAGCTACTGCTTAGGTTTTAGGTTTAGCTATGAGGCATTTCTGCTGTCACCCAGAGAGAAATGTGGAAGGAAAATGGCTCCTCAGGAGTAAATGTCACCTACCGTGGTCAGCAGCTCAGAGAAGGGACTGGAGCACCTCTCCTCTAGGAACAGGCTAAGAGCTGGAACTGCTCAGCCTGGGGAAGAGAGGACTCAGAGGCGTCTCATCAGTGTATCTACCTGAAGAAAGGCTGAGCAGAGGACAGAGCCAGGCTTTTCCAGTGGTGCCCAGTGACAGGACCAGGGACAACAGGCACACACTGAAACGCAGCAGGTTCTCTCTGAACACCAGGAAACACTTTCTCACTGTGAAGGTGACTGAGCACTTCCACAGGTTGCCCCAAGAGGTTATAGAGCCTCCATCCTTGGAGACATTAGAAAGCTGTCCAGGCATAGTCTTGGGCAATTGGCTCTTGTGTGGCCCCGCTTGTGCAGGGAGGCTGGACAAGATGACCTCTAAATGTTCCTTCTAGCCTCAGCCATTCTGTGACTCTGTGAATGTTTATGACCCACAAAACTGCGCAAGAAAGACCTACATTGTCACACCTGTGTGATTAATTCTGCATTCCCAAGGCACGTTACCTAACTGCAATATATCAAATAGAATTATTACCCAGTAGTAAAATTTACTTCATGGACACAAATGACAAATGCTGAGTTTTAGAAAGACAAGTTTCTAAATTAAACGTTTAAAATTAAAAAGAAGCCAAGAATTTATTTCCAGTTTAAAATTTGGAGGCCTTTACACTTTTCAGTGATATTACGACACTGCATCCATTGCAGAGAATAAAGTGAGCTGTTGTAGAAGTTCAAAGCAGAAGGTAAGCATATCCCATGACCTAGAAGTCCTTCCGACAGAATTTGTTTGGCATGCCTTTATTAGTTTCCAGTCAAGCATGTAATTAAGTGCTTTGGTGAATGAGAAAAAGAAATTGACAAATGGTATTTCAACTTAGACAAATAAAAAGCACCCTGGAGTAAATGCAGTCGCAGGCCTGCACAGACTAAAGGTTCTTCCTTCTTTCAGAAGCTGATGGTACCACGTACAGACATTTAAAACTGCATGGGCAAGTGCACCTCAGCTCATGGCGGCAATTAGCAGCTCCTATCCGTCTCTGCGTTTAACAATGGGTAGCGTCTTCTAACATACTATGGGATTTATACTTATCCCCATTTGGGCAGAATGGGAAGGAATTTTACCCTGCTGTTGGATTAGCTATGTGCTTTATACTTGTCTTATCTACAACCAGACATCCAGGGACCCAGTGGGGTAAGCAAAACTCAAAACGACCCAGCTTAATCTCTGCCTGCTAAAAATACCTGAGGACTAGGAAAATTAGAAAAGAGCTTGGCAGGTGAGGAGGAAAACCATCAGCTACAGAAGGACCCAGAAGAGAAATCTGAGTTTGCTACATGGCAGATCTAGGGCAAAACACCAACTCCTTGCCACTGCAGAATCCCAGCTGTCCACCTGTTCTCTGTACCAGCTGTAGAGAGCTGGATATGATCATGGTCTCCCCACAGATGGAGGCCTACAAGGAAAGAATCAAGACCTACTGGTCTTTCTCACAGGAATTAAGTTTATAATGGCACTGTTTAATTAAGTCCCATCTCCTGCGCTTTCCTTTCCTCTGTATGTGATTGAACTTTGCTACTAAGTGTTAGTACTTACCAGTGAAAGCTTGGGTTCAACAAAGGTAGCTCCCAGGTACTCAAAGTATGATGCCAGGCCCTCATTAAGCCACAGATCGTTCCACCAGCTCATCGTAACCAGATTTCCAAACCACTTAAATAGAAAGAAAAAATATCTCAAAATCTCCTTGGAGTGCTTTTCTTCACCTTTTTGCTGGTTAAGCACACATACATAGGCTGAAGTAACTTTATTTAATGTCTACGTGTAAATTGAACAAAATGCTGAATATTCCTTCAGATAGTGAAAATTCAGTAGAAAAAGATGTACTTTAGAAAAAGTCAGAGGTTCAGGGCAGTTATTTTTAAATTGCTTCATCTACAATTTCATACCATAAATGTCAATCCCAGTGCATTATGTCATTCTTTCAGAATATTTAATTTTAAACACTTCTCAATATAAGTTAGATATCTAAAATATCATATCAGTCTGTGATTAGAAGTAGGGCATTTATCAAGCAATTACAAAATCATCTTTCCATGTTCTCAACAAAGTGAAATTGTCAGAGGAACGATACACAACACTGGGGAAATAACCATTTCCAAAACCAGCAAATCCTTCTCCTGGCAAGTATAAAACTTCCAAAACAGCTGCTGTGTACTCCTATCTGGCAGTTAATACTTTAAAAAAACTGATCATTTCTGGATTTATATTTTATTTGCTAAGTTTTATTTCTCCTAAACTTGAACTACAACTATTAACTATTTTGTAAAATAGTTTAGTTAAGCACTGACATTCATTTCGTTGGCCTGCAGTAAAAATACTCTGCTCATCTGAAGGTCTGTGAAGTTACAGACCTTGTCAGGAGGGCATAGAAGTGCACAAGCCAAGTTAAGCTCTTTTGCTAATTTTACTGACTAAGTGCAAATAGTTGTTGTTCTGGCAAATAACAGGAAATTAAACATCATCAATAGGGAAGTGAAACTGCATTATCATTCCAAATCAAGTAAGAAAGAATTCAGAAATCTCTATGAAAGCTGGGCAAAGATCCAGGTACAATGCAAAGCATGTTCACATTAATTTTATTCTATTGTACTGTGGGCTGTGTCTTACAGAAAAACAAACGCCTTTTGCAATATGTACATTCACTGCCAGTACAAAGGAATACTGATGAACTCCACTGAGTGTCCTGCCAAAGCACTAAGTTTATTATATAGAGTACTGTCATCCCTACCTCCCTACATCCCTAGCGTATCTTCTCGCAGAGCATTCAAGTACTGCGTAAGAAAAAAGAAGTATCCCATTAAGAGTTTTGTATCAATGAGTCCTGTACAATCAGTATGCAGTCTGTAATACGACAGAACCTACTTTTAACATTACTTTATCAGCAGAACACATGCTCAAATAGGCTTTTAGTGCTCTAGTGCTCACACCCTCTACTGTTAAGTGATTATTTTGCTTCTACTAATCAGTAACTGCATAAACAGCAACCATAAGGAAGCAACGTCATAGGCAAATAAATGTACAGAATTTTTTACCACATGCCTGGTGTCCTAATTCATGTGACACAATTAAGGCAACCATTGCCTTCCTGCTTGTGAATTCATCACTTGGGAGGTTCATCAACAATGCTTCTTGGAAAATCATTAGCCCCCAGTTTTCCATACCACCTGCTCCAAAATCAGGCAGTGCAACCAGATCTAAATTGATTCAAACAGACAAAAAAAAAGAAGGTATCCTAAACATTTTCATAAATAAAATGCTCACGTGATTTTAATGCTCACACTGGCTCAGCACCCCGTTGAAGGATACTACACTGTAGTGGTTCTTTGAGGTATTACAGCAACACTTGGAAATGGTCACTGAAATTTCTTCTTGTCATGCTTTTCACCTATGATGCCATTCTTTCAGGAAGCCTCACAATAAACCCTCACAAAGCCCAGATCTGTACTGTTTCTTCTACACACAAATGTTCTGAATGAAAACAAAGGTTAGAAGAGAATATATTCACTCCTGGCTGTCAGAAATCTTTCTCTGTGAGTTTCTCCTGTGTTTGGGTAAAATAATACTCACCTTTTTCTTCAGCCTAGTAACTGATAAAAAAGAAGTCTTGCTCTCTCAGCTGTGTGAGTAGAGGTATCTTTTCAACTCTTGTTTGAAAGGCGCCTTAGAAACATCATCTCTTTATTTACACAGTAAGACTGTCACCTCTGTACTGCCCTTCTGCCTCATGCACAGAGTTTAGCTTCCAGTTCAAACGTGAGAGCTGGACCAAACAGCAGGGTCTCAGTGAAAGGTATACCGTTAAAACTCAGCAGCAAAGATTAAGATTTGGGAAAGGTATACAGAACATTTATAAGCAGACACAAGCTTGTATTCCAAAGCAGCTGACCACAAGAAAGCTGCTGTCCAAAATCCAGGCAATTAATGCAAGCATGGTGCTGAATCCCATCACAGGCAGGCTGCATCTCAGCTGAGATTATTGCCTCGAGTTTACAGCAAAGGTATTTTGCTTTTGGTGAGGCAGTCCTTATCCAGCCTTGAAGCAAGAGACCTCACTTACAACTGCATTAAAATCAGGTGTAGACAAACCCTTAACGATCCCTGGGTTTAAATTTGTTTATTCTTAATTTCACATTTTGAGTTTGCAATAGAAATCCCTAGCTTTTAAAAGGAGGCACTCTTGGTTGGTCTAATCTTACTACTTTTTAAGCAAAACTTCAAATAAAGATGCTGGGAAATCCAGTGGGTATTGCATGGCATTGCAGTGGGGATTGTAATGGTACTACAGCCCTCTCCAAAACTGAAATCCTACCTAAGAGGAAGTCTACAATACTATTCCTCTATTTCAGTTGTGTAATAGTTTTATGTTAATGAATTAATGTATCGACATTGTTGCTAAACAGAAGAACACAAGCATGAGACAGAATAACCTAGCTTGTAAGGTTACTAAAACATGAAAATTTCAGGAGTGGAGACTGCATATGTTGCATTTTCCAAAAGAAGTATAGTGAGTAATTCTGCAACTTATTAGAAATATATTGCGAGACAATAAATTCACACAGATTAACATTTATTTCTTTCAAGTGCCAAAATACAGATTTGACAAATCAACAAACTATCCAGTCAAGAAAAGAGGAAAATTCCTTTCCCCCAGTCCTGCAATCTGCTAAAATCATTGGCTGGTCCAAAGTTCATTTTAAATAAGAACTACTTTCTGTCTTCTCAATGTTCTACCCATTTTCCCATAATATTCATGCCAAAACTCTCGGGAATCCAGGAACGAGTAGCAAACAAGCTGTACAGTGAAACTACATGGTGGCATCCTTTTCCTTGACTGGAGTTTGGCTGAACCAACTTACCCAATGTCCATTTTAAGTAGAAACAATGTTTTCTTGCAGGGGAATCCTCCGTGTTTTTCTGGGGAGGAATGCGCAGGAACATACAGCCAATTCACAAGCAAGACAGGAACATAACTGAAGAAAGCAAGGAATGCCTTGCAGGGACACGGGCTACAGGCAGCATGGATATACTAGAAGGACATAGAGACTACAATATCCTTGCATGTTAAGGTCTATGCATCCCAAAGACAGCCACATGACTGAACTACTCCTTTCTATCCACTTTGTTGTCTCATCTGCCCCTTTATTAGGAAAATATGCTTTAAAAGAATGACTGGAATGCGAAGGTAAGAGTGCTGCATTACAGGTTAATAGAAGCCATGACACAGGAAAGAGAATTCAGTGATTTAAAGTTTAGGAGGTTTATTACATGAATGTGGTAAGCTGTAAAAGGAGAATACTGCAAAAGGACCCATTGTTTCTGCGAACGTTACACCATCAGCAGCCATTTCTGATCCATTTCAGAAAATAAGTCATCTCACCTGTCTTTGTCAGAGGGTAGCTGACATTAAGTATGTCCTCCAGAAATGAAAATATTGGGCCCGTGATATTTAAAGCGTAGTCAACATACCCATTTTTAATTGCCTCTTTCCGAGCCCAAATACGTATCTGCAATAAAACAAGGAAGTTATTTTAAACAACACTCACATTTTCATTTTCTTTGCTTCTTGTCTGTGAATCATTGTTGGAAAAATGCTATCTGTCCACATCAAACCATGCAGTGAAGCTTTTAATTAAAAAAAATCCAACTCAGGTTTTACTGGACCTAACAAAATGCGGCACAGACCCTGATCCTGCTAAATTCTAGGAGAGTTCCAGTACTTCAAAAGGACAAAGACTTGAATACAACTATACATTGCAGGAACAAAGGAATTCATAGGTTTATTTTCTTAAGTGGCAAATGCTGTAAAACTATTTAGAATTACACATCTTAAACCAGTGTATTCCAGTGAGTGTGTTTGGGTGGCAAGCTTTCCTTTAGCCCACCTGAGGAGAGAGAAATGGATGCCCAGAGAGCTTTTGCAGTCCCAACATGCACATCTCTCCTCCTGAACTTTCTTCTAGACCACTGGCCTCCCCTTTGCTGGGGAGAGCAGATGACACCTGAGCAGATGACATCCACAACTCTGAGTAATGACGACCAGAGTAGCAAGAAATCCTTCCCCTCCTGTGCCCATTGACTTTGTCAAGGTACTGAAAAGGGCAGCTGCTTGACCAGAAGTGATGGGGTAGCCTGAGGAATGGTTTGTGTCTCCATCATGTATCTCTGAACAAGAGACACCTTGCCATGTGCCCGGCAGCTCAAAACCTCACATTTCTTGCATCTAAATGAAATGCATAATCTCACAAGAAGCTTCACAGCCAAACCCTAAGAGCATAGTTGGGAAGCATCAGGATTTAATTCACAACGGAAAAAATAATTAAGCATGTTCAGTCAACAGAGTATCCTTAACCTTTGAGCCCCTCTTTTCAGCCAGGGCTTCTGAGCAGATTCAAATACCAGACAACTTCATATGCAAAACCTAAACACAGCAAGCATCTTAAAATCCTAATCCTAGTATAAGCTTTGAGTGTTTCAGGTTACCAGAAACATCAAAACAGGCACAATAAACTCTTGCTCACACAAATAATGTGGAGGCATAAACTGAGCATCTCTGTCCAAAACCAAGGGGTGAAATACTCTCTCCACTCAATCTCACAGAACACAGGTGGCGCCTTTTCCCTCTGAAAACCAGCTCGTTTGAATGCTCTGCTGAGTCCAAGAACAAGGCCTAAGGAAAAGCCACCACAGTCGTAGCTCTAAGAATCCAACAAGTTTAACACAGGAGGCAGCATGTCTGACATACCAAATCCAACATTCCCTTTAAAAAAGAGCCAAAGATGTTCTTCTTAGATGACCTCTGCACTGTCCACTTATATTGTCCCACCTTTCCCCAGTAGGATGAGAGTGAACTAACCATGAAGTGCTCTCATTTAATAAGGAGATAAAGTAAATGCTATCTTTAACAGCTTTGTGCTTGAACTTACTATTTATTTTGGAAAAACTTGATACATCTTTTCCCTGTCAACTTTGAGCAGAAGAAAGACAGTGAAGCAACTGCTGCAAATGCAGTACCTTTTTTCACAGCTTCTCTCAACAAGCTTTGGCCATTTAGTCTAACAGCAGAACTGAATACTCACAGATGAAGAAACTTCAAACATAAAACAGTCACTTTTGGAGGCTAAAGAACATGCACATTGTGGAATAGAAGGCTACTGGCATACAAAACGTTTGGAGCATGGTGTTACTGCTACTGATGTCACCACGCTGCTCCTCAAAAGACCTTGAGGAACAAGGCACTGAACATGAGTGGTTTGTCACAGCAGTGGAAATGGGTATCTTTTCCAACTAAGACACCTAAGAAAGTAAGAAGACCATGAATTTTAACTGGTACTTTCTGCAAAGTAGCTGGTCCTAAATTTTAACATACTTGTGCAGCTGTATGAACGAACAGGACAAGAGAATAAACTAATTGTCCCAAAGGAAAGCTTTCTGCAGAATATCTATGGGACAAATGTTAGCAGTATTGCCACATATGCAGACAGTTTGGGAATGGAGAGCACAGTTAATGTCTGTGATGTCTTCAAAGCACGTGATGCACTACAGGGCCAGCTTCTGTTGTAAACTCCTGTAATATGTTATGCAGCCTCATATCTACCTCATTTCCCCGCTCAGTTCTGGTGACATAATCGAAGTCACAAATCACAAAAGCAGTCAAGTAAGTCGACATTTTCAGTGAAGTGTTAAATGTGGTAACTGTCCACAGACTTCCATTTTCATCCTTCACTTCGGATACATCTAGAAAAGAAGGCAAAGAAATATTCAAACCAAAGCTCTTGCATAATAAACAAGGAATTTTGTGTTTTCTGAATGGTTCTTTTTAACCCTTTCTTCAACGGTGTATTCCTGCACTAACTCATATGTTTGTGGTAGAAGGAAAGCAGCCAGACTTGCTTCTACTGACACGTCAGAGTCATGACCTTCCATGTAAACAGCAAAAATCCACTCTTGAGCTTCTTAGCTGAAGTCTTGGAAGGATATCAAACTCCATCAGCTTTAAGTTGTGGGCAACCTGAGGACAGTTTAACCCATGCTACCTATCTAAAACATACAACCTGTTATGATCCAAATATTGGTCATGTCTGCCTAAAAATTATTAAATATTTAATCAGATACCTTCCTTCTAAGTAAGGAGGATATAGGCAAGATACTTTGGGGTAGAAAATGCTTCCAGTGATCCTCACAGAGATCCTACCTATTATAATTCCTAAATTAGTGTCCATGCAAATCCCATAAAACTTACTTTTACGGCTGAAAATTATTTAGTTGAAAAATAAAGATTCATGGTATTGAACTGTGGAAAAAAGAGTTTTTAAGAAGGAGGCAAGAGACCCAGTAGATTTCTCTAGGAATACTAATTTAGAAAATTTGTTTGGAATCATATACCCCACAGACATCCCACATGAGATCCCAGCAAGGGACAGAAGGAGCATCTCCGGAGCCTTATGGTCCTCTTGTTCTTATTCTGCACAAACACGGGAGGCTAGAATGTCTCTGCCTGGCAAAACAATTTTTTGTTTGTTGTAAATATCTTAAAATCTATCGAGAAGGAAAGGAATCCCTTGATGTCACCAATACAGGCTTTGCATTCCTGGGGCTGACATCTTGCTTTAAAATGATGTCCCACAGTAAGACAGACACAGTAGCTAAGCAGTAAATACCCAAAGTCAAAGCCTGTGCAGCCTCCAGCAGGCAGAGGAGAGCACATCACAACTGATAAAACTGTTTGACACAATGGCTGCCATCAGAGACACTAACTGTAAGTAACAGTGTCCAAATTTTTAAGTTCATAGACATAGATCTTCTGTGCCTTTTGAAGACATTAGCAAAGGGACAATAGAACACTTTGGATGATATAATCTTCTCATACAAATTGCACCCTTTTTAGAAGTAATGTAGGGGGAAGAAAAATCATACATCAACTTGTTGATTACCTACCAATAGCAGGCATGTTGGAAAGAGCCACATAGCTTGGGTCATGGACAATTCTGATGTTAAACGTGGCCTTCATGGCAGGTTCATCAAAACATGGGTAAACTCTCCTGGCATATGTTGGTTCCATTTGGGAGGCAATGAGCATACTGTATTAAAAATGCAAATAAGATCAATCCACCATGCTACGTCTGATCAAAATCCATATATAACACATAGAGACATCAAATTAGAAAAAGCAGCAAGTGAAGCATGTAGATATGCACATTTGGAAAAGATTTGGCTATTACTTAAGTCATGATGAAATCCCCATACCCAACAGCCAGTTCAGTTTGGATTCTTGTAGAGAAAAACAGTCTTTTTTAATTGCATCTGTTTTTTTTTCTCTCACAGGCCTTTTCCAGATATTTTTAAGTATTTGAGCATTTCTACTTTGTTCACTAAAACAAAGTTGATTAAAGTTTTGCATACTACAGGCTGGTCTTCTCCCTGATGCATGCACTCTTACTAATTAATCATACCTTTTAATGAAAAATTGTAATAACTGTTAGCTAACTGGATATTCATGCACTTGCACACCTCTGTCAAATCCCATGGAAAAGCACCTCTGTGAATACAGCACCGGTGCTGTCCCAGTGGACCAGCAAGCCCAGAGTAATATCCAAAAGGATCCTTTATGCCAAGGAGCTTTGCCTTGCTTGAGGCAGACCTCTGTAGCACACTGTGATGGATTCACTCCTCCTGTTTGAACCAAGTGAGCTTTGCTCCACTCAAATGCTCAGCAAATAGGTCCAATCAAGGTTAATCCTACTGGGTGAGGCTGCCAGTGAGAATTCAGTGGCAAACCAAAACTGGAGACTGGACTGGACTGGTAAGTGGCAGGAACTGCATTCATAGCAGAAAAACTGACTACAAATCAATCACAAAACACTGTAATATCTGCCGGTATCATTCTGCTGAGCTCTCCCTCCACAGCACCTGGCTGCAGGGCAGTGATCTCCCCTCAAAGAGGTACACCTCTTGAGGTTACCCTTGAGGCTGTAAGACCGCTTTCCTGGCACCAGATATGGATGAGCCAGTGACATTTAAGATTTTTTATAAGAAAGTTACTCAATATTGATTGCATCCCATAATAACTTTAAGTGTAGAGCATTGACCACTAATCCATCTGCACTTATTCAATATTAAAATACTTATTTGTACATAATACTTATTAACTGTTAAATATTAAAACCTAAATTTACTGTTGGAGTGACCTCTGACTCCTCTCATTGAACACACACTCGCTGAAAGCAAATGCTAAATCACCGTGTCTTGCGGCAGGAGCCGCAACAAGCCGTGCGTCTGAGCTGTTCACATAAGGGCATCCGCACCAACAATTAGAAAAAATACACACGCAATGGTCCTTAAAGCTCCACACCTGTCAGCCAAGCAGTGCCAGCAGCTGGGCACACAGGAATGGCATCATGTCCTGCTTCAGTGACCTCACACCACAGGGCAAGTATTTTTCTGTGGTAGTTGAGGTGTTCCCCAACAGTGTATTCACACCAGGGTCAGAAATGCTGATTCCTAGAACTGAGGCATCCCAAAAAAGCCAGGAGCCACCACGACAGTACTCATACCTACAGCATGTAATGAGTCAGATCTGCACTACGTTCTAGTAATTGGTGCAGAAGCAACTGATAAAGACCAGTGCAAATATTGTATTTGGTTACATTTTGGAATACCTGTTCAGCCCTATCCAGTCAAGTGTTTTATGCACAGGATGTGTGCAGAGTGGCTACCAAGCAAAATTCCAAAAGGATTTTGAAATATTGATGTGATAAGTGACATGCATAAAGCCTGCACTTCATAGTACAGGCTATGGGATCCTCCAGCTCTGAAGCAGCATATATGAGCTCGTTCATGGCAGTGCAAGAAGATCTCTGTGCAGAACAATGGACAGCAAAACTCCTGCATTGTGTATGTCTGAGCCATGCTAGCATGGCTAGCATGTCTAGCTCATGCTAGTATGTCTAGCATGAGTGCTAGAGAAGAACGAAAGCAGTTTCTTTATCTTTCTGCCTACCCAGATCCTGGTAAGGACTAACACAGCTATATGCAGAATTCCGATTCCCCATTTCAACAGGAAGGTCTTCAAGCACTTAATGCTAGAGAAGTGTGAGCTTCTTCCCTTTTCACTTCCTTTGCTCCTGCAAGCACTGCAGACATGGGCTGTCCTTTATCCACAACAACCGCTCCCATTTTTCAGCGTTTTCTTTTGTGTGTAAGATGTGATCAGGTGGGTAGTACAAATTGTCAGCAACAGTAAAAACACATGCAGTCAATCAGCGGTCAAACTGATAACAAACAAAGTTCGTGTTGGATATGCAGTGAAGTTGGAGCTTTGGTTTACTCTTTTTTCACAGAGGTAAGGTTAAGACTTCTGAAAATAGCTGTCTCTCTGAACAGCTTTCCGACCCAGCGCAAGAGCAGTGAGGTTAGCTGACTGAGAAATATGACCCAAAAAAAAACCAACTCCAGATGGAACAAACATTTCAGAGACTTGACTTCCCAAAGCTTGCCTTGCTCAGACTTCTCTGAAATGAGAGGTGTCTAGCGGTTCCACAAGCAGAAATCACAAAAACCACTAAGGCTTCTAGCACATGCAAGAAATACAGGACTGCATAATCACAGATAGATGTTACATTGTCTATTACAGCTGCTGGTTTCAGTCAGGTGCTGAGGTCAGAAAGCCTCTGCAGGAAACTGACCTGAGGGTCTACTGAAGACTGGTACGAGTCACTTTAGAAAATTACAGGACCGTCTGCTGGAGATGAAAATTTCCTTGGAGAACAGTAACTGGCTTTGTACTGACAGCTGCAGGGCACTGAAAGTTTTTAAATCACTCCTCATCTATGTAATCCATTAGAATCCAACTTTTTCCATCCTTAATACCTTGACAGACCTTACAAATCACTCAAAACATGGCTCCTCCAAAAAAAAGAATGCAAAACCCCTTCAGTGTTATTGGAACCCCTGAGGTTAGGAAATGGTTGGTAAAAAGATGACCTAAATCTTGGTGAAGGAAAAATAACAAGATACTATTGCATACCCTTGATTCAAAGAAAACCTTTTTTAAAGCAGGAAAAATATGCAAAATCATTCAATAAAATCAGTAATGTGTGCAGGAACAAAGAATGAAAACAATACATTACATCTGCACTCAGTGGATTTCCTTCGATTTATTCATTGTCTAAATACCACTGTCATCTTTTTAACCAGACTGCAATCTCACATTTCATTAGTGCTTCGTGATGAGCTAAGAATGAAATGGAACATTTGTCATAAACCCTCTAAACAACTGGAAATTTAATTATAAACGTCATTTTAATGATTTAAGAACTTTTTTCTTGTTTTCTACTGTTGCAGCAAGGCTGATGACAGCTTTTTTTTTCCCAGACACTCTGAATTTTATACAATCTGAATCAAAAAATATTAGCTCCTAATTCGGTGTTTCTTATCTTGCCTGATATCAAAAGACAAAAATCCTCTCAACAGCATTAGAATGGTAAGATAAAAAAAGCAGATCTTTATTGGAAGCTTCCAGGTGCATCCACAGTTACGGGCTGTGGGCATGCTAGTATTGGATTTCTACAATTTTTATAAGTTTAACAAATTATCATATCTAACAAACATTGTCCAATTAGAATAGCAGTTGGTTAGGGAATTTTTCCCCTCGGTACTGCCCCACTGGAGTTGGTCTAGGGCTTCTTTGCCCCACTTCTTGTTACGTCTTCTCAGATTCTGATTGGAAAACAAAATGTTCTTCTTGTAGGTCCTCTACTTGAAAATAAGATTAAACAATATTTCAGGAATGTGTTAGAAGGTTATCTTATTCCTCTAAAATGTAAGAGAAAGGGTAGAAAAAATACCAGGATCTGTGTAATCATGTATTAATGGTCTACAAAATCATGTATTAATGGTCTACAAATGTATGAAAAATACATAAAGATCGAAAGTCTTTAGGCATCACTAAGATAGGACTTAATTGAATTAATACAGCATCAGAAAGCACACTGACACAGTACTAAGTAATTAAGTACTTGTTCCTTTCTTATTCGGATTTTTATAAAACTACGTAAATAAAAATATTCTAGATTTTTCTTACCTTAAATTGCACAAATAATCCTGTGAACAACAATCAGTGAATGAAGAAATAGCAATGAAAGAAAAACAGACTGTGCTTCCTAGAATATTTATTGTCATACTTCATTTTCCTCTAAGGTAGAGAAAAAGAAAAAGGAGAAAGAGAAAAAGAAAGAGAAAAAGAAAGAGAAAGAGAAAGAGAAAGAGAAAGAGAAAAAGAAAAAGAAAAAGAAAAAGAAAAAGAAAAAGAAAAAGAAAAAGAAAAAGAAAAAGAAAAAGAAAAAGAAAAAGAAAAAGAAAAAGAAAAAGAAAAAGAAAAAGAAAAAGAAAAAGAAAAAGAAAAAGAAAAAGAAAAAGAAAAAGAAAAAGAAAAAGAAAAAGAAAAAGAAAAAGAAAAAGAAAAAGAAAAAGAAAAAGAAAAAGAAAAAGAAAAAGAAAAAGAAAAAGGTCTGTATAAGTTACAGATGTGGCAGACAATGGTATAAAGATTGACACAAGAGCTGGCAGCTGAAAAGCTAACCTGTTGAGAAAAGCCACACAGTCCTTCCCCATTTCAATAAAAACTTAACTTAATTTTGTGGTTTCATGTTACTGCTACTACTCATACAGAGGCTTGAATGTATGGATCTTGTGAGTGACTGCATTTAACTCGCTCGAACAAGGAGCCTATGAACTGCTGAGATACAGTTTATTTTAGTGGACTCACTGGTAGGCTGGAACCAAGAATACTTGAATTTTAACTCTGGGTTTCCTTTTGACATGGTGTTTGCTCAGCAAATCACCACATCTTTAATTATGATGAAAAAATGAGATAACTTTAAAACAAGCAATTCATCTGCCTCTTCTTCAAACTCCTGTTTTGAGAAACTTGTCTTCCAGTGGAAGTTCTTAAATCCTAATCTTAAATTTCACTTCTCTTAAGGAAAGGGAGGGAAAGGGGAGGG
>VZTD01003897.1:103872-165056 GCA_013397725.1 Rhagologus leucostigma | reverse complement strand
GTACAGCCCCCCGCCGCGGCTCCCCATCCTCGCCGCTCTGCGCCCCGACGGCCGCGGCCGCCGCTACTTACGAGGCGGGGGAGTGAGCGCGCCCGAGGGCGGGACGAGCCGGGCCAGGGAGTCGGGTTCCCCCCCGTCCCGGGGAAGCCTCCCCGCCAAGGGCTGCTCCGGCGGGGCGGGCGGCCCCGGGACACCGGCCCCGTGCGGGGAGAGGGGCGCGGCGGGCAAAGGGGGGGCGGCAGCCTTAGCCGGGGGGGGCTGCCGGGCGGCNGGGGAGGCTGCCCGCTGCCTCCGTCCCGTCCGCTAAGCAGCCTGCGGGGGAAACGCGACGGCGGACAGCCGAGCAGCCGCTCCCTAACTCCGAGCGGGTGGATGGTACCGGCGGCGGGGGTGGGCGGGAGATGCTGGATGCCGAAGACCCCCCGGACATGAGGGATAACGGCGCTGCCCGGACAGACAGAACAGTCCCCCAGTAGTCCAAGCCGTGTCTCAGCGCAGGGCAGCGGCTAAGGGCTGCAGAAAGCCCTGGTACCGGAGGCGGCCGTCGGGCCGGAGATGGGGGCTACCCATGCACCGGCCGGAAGAATAAAAAAACCCCCAAAACTCACGAATATTGCTACGTCTTTTACCATAGGGGCAGCAGAAAAGATGAGAAAATGGCGGGGTCACTGTCTGAGGTGTGCAAAATGTTGTGGTTAGAGCGTATCTGTTCTCAAGGGAAATCTACACGTTGGAAGATTGAGTCTGAAAAATCTTTGGTACATAAAGGCATGACCAGAGTGAGTTTTTAATAAACAGTCCTCGTTTAGAGTCTCATTTCCTGCGTAGTTCAGTTGAGGCTATAATATATATATATGTGTGCGGCTATAATATAATGTATATGTGCTGTCCATACATAGTTGACCCCATTACAATCAATAGGATTAATCCCGCGTTCCCAGTTAAACACATACTTAAAGAGTTTGCCAGTTGGGGCTGGATTGCCAGCCAGATTGAAAAATGAAACCTGTAAAATTTGCCTGGTGTTTTTTCTCAGTTGCAGCTCCTTTTTTCAGTCACGATGAGACAAGCATTAACAGGAGTGGAAGCCAGGAACAGTGGCTCTTGGGTGCCGTCGCCTCGGACACTTTGTAATTAGGATGACGAGCAAGTTTCCCCCTCCTTTTTTTTTCTTTTTAATTTACTTCTAAACAACACACTCCACCACACTGTCTTGAACCCAAGACAATTTCCTGGGGCTTGTAGTCCGCACAAGAGCTACCTTCAACACCAAACATCTCTGTTTGCAAAATCGAGGCGTTGGATTAGGTACTACAGCTGTTTCGTCACCAGAGTCAAAGCAAATTCACCTCAGTGACCCAAGTCTAAAGGTTGTATCTCCTGCTGATTTAGTTGTTAATTGAGAGAAATAACTTTTCCTGTTGTCCTGTACAGAGTACAGGTATTGCTTTCCTCACGCTGGGTACAGCCAGGCTGGCTGCTCCAGGTCTAGGGAATAGCTCTGAGCCACTGCACTAGGAAAATTTCTTGTTCCAGCAGAAGACTATAATCTATTTTCCTGTCACTTGAGGGACGGGGAGATCCCCTCTGACAGCCTGTTCCACTGGTTGCATCTCTCCCACTCTTCTTGCTTCATCTGCTGCCTGCCCCAATGCCTTTGTTGCCCATTAGCTTCACAATACGCTGTCCTCTGGTGCTGGCTCACCCATCTTCCTTTTCTTTTTCCACACAGCTTGACTTGTACGTTTTCTGATTCCATGCTTCTTTTCTCATTTGGTTTTCATTTACCCCGGTCCTCCCCTCCCATACCCTGGGACTTTTTTCTGTTTCCCTGGTTCAGTCCTCTGCACTCTTTCCACTTAACCCACCATCCTTGCACATGCCTCACATAACACCACTCTTCATCTTGCATATCAGCAGCCTCTCCCTTTTCTCCTAGCATGTTTTGCAACATCCATCATTTTGCTCTCCTATTAAGACTTTGCAATAGTCTCCAGCCAACTTCTTGGAGGTTGCCGGACCTGCTGCCCTGAACTGACTGCCCTCCAACAACTATGACCTGCTGCATGTCACTTAAATATTTCATAGAAAATGTATTCAAGTGTTTAGGAAAGTATCTTTTCCTTCTTATTGACATTTTAAGTTTAGGAAACAATTTGTTGTGCCAGTCCAAAGAGCTGGTCCATCCCATGGAAGCACTGACACGCTAGGGAGACTAGGTAAGAAGAATGGGCTCCCAGAAAGATCAGAATAGAAAAGACAGCACTGCAGAGATGGGCATGATGGGAAGAAGAGCACAGATATTGTAGAAAATGAAGGAGGATTTCCATGTCCTGTTTTTCAAATTTTTTTTTTATTCATCCTCATCACTGTTCAGTAAAGCCATTCTCATCCACTCAACTCCTCAAAACAAGGCAAAATTAAAACTGAGGCATTTCATTCCACATTTGTGAAAAGACGCAGAATTTCTCAGTGATGAGTAACTAGTGCAGACCCGGTGGAAAGGTTGCCCTTATTAACAGTGCAGGATATGTTTCAAAGTTTACAGTTCATGTCTGTAAAACACACTTTATTTTCTCTTATTTTCAGTGGAGAATTCAAACCTGCTACTTTCCTCCAGTAACACATAATAAACCCACAATAGTTATGACTTAGAATAAATATTTTTCAAAGTGTTGTTTAACTACCTTTTCCTCTCAAATAATTTGTAATCTCACAAAATGACTGATGGGTGAAGACCACAACTGGGCATTCCCCTCCTGGTGGGAACACATATACCAGGGAATGTTAGAAATGGAAAAATAGTTTGCATGCAGTACAAAACATGTGAGGAGCTTCTGGTGCAAACGTTACAGTTCATCCCTTCTGCTGAACCTTGCAAAGTTAAGACATATGGATGACATGCTCCTGGAGCAGAAGATGTAGGAGGTCCTGGACAAGCTGGGCACTCTGACCATGGCAAGTGAGGCACAGTTTTTAATTCAGGCCAAAGCACAGATCAAATCCTGACCTTGGACAGAAACAGGAGGCTTGTATTTAAGTCAGAAGAAGCCTTTAACACATATCTGAAGGCAAAAACAAATCACTTGTTATAATAGAAGTCAGACAGTTCTGTTGCTTTGAAGAGTACCAAATCACCTGACAAACTTTACTGTCTCGTTTCAGATGATGGAGTCTGTACCATGCTCACCAGCTGTTCAAAGTCCTGTTGGTGTCCCCTAAATTTTGAACAACAGAGAAAGGTCACATATGACAGCATAGAATCTACTATCTATTAAGGTGCAGTAAGGTAAACAACACTTCCTGTGGAAGCTAGCCAGGAAATTCGACATATTTCAAGTAGCAAAATATTACAGGGACCCTCCCCTAAAGTTTTTCAAGATTTTAAGGTTAATAGCACTGCTTTAATAAAAAAATATTGTAATATCATCATAAATCATATCTCTTGAAAGCCAAGAAAAAGGAAAATCACATGTTTAAGCAATGTGAAATATTTTTTATGTGGAAAGATGATTCCCTAAATCACATTCTTAGTGATTTGTTCAATCTAATTTGAACAGATTAGAGTGATGGCCTTATATGGCAATTCCAGCTTTCCATCAAGGGTGATCAGCACTTCTGAAACTATTTTTTAAACAGATCTGATCATGTTTCTTCTTCAGGTTTTGGGGAAGTGCCTGATATTTCTGTATCATATTCTGTATTTACAAGGTCAGAACTTCTAGGCATGAGGAATCCATGTGCACAATAAAATCCCCCTCCCCCCCCTTTTTTTAACTTGGTCTGCTCATTTCACACAGTGTGATTTGCTCTGCATCATTTATTCTTCTTCTTTAACAATAATGTATCAGAGCCAAAAATGTTGTAATGCCTGAGAGCATCTGTGGCAGGAGCTCTTCCACAGAAGATGCTGAAGTTGCAAACTTGTACTATTGCTCTGAAGGTCCAAATAAGTGGATCCTTCAGGGTGTTTCACAGCCATGTGAAGTAGGAAGTGTGAGCTACAGGTTAGCAGTAGACAGCTACACAGTTAGCATAGCTGCAAGTTAGTTTTATACAGATGAACAAAGCATGAGCAGCTGAGGACCTTATCTTCTGTCTGGACACGTTAAAGAAGTTCTCAGCTTTCCTATGGACTCAGGATGAATCCGTCATTCTTTACAGCATATGTATCTTCAATATCAAACTCAACACACGTGATCCTTGTTACCAAGTAACTGGAATTAGACTTGAAAGAATGAGGCTTCTTTACCTAATAAGAAAAAATCCCCAACAAACCAAACCAAATCAACAACAACACCACAAAACAAATAAGCAACCCAAACAAACAAACAAAAAACAAACCTGTGCCGGTTTGGCCAAAATCTAGTAACATAGCCCCTGAGAGAAAACCGGGTTGCAACCCCCCCTCCCCGCCACAGGGTTCGGGAAAAAAGGAAATTTTTCCTCGAAGGAAAGTGAAAGAGATAAAAACTATTTATTTTAACAAACACACAGGAAAAGGATAATGATGCTAAATAATGAATCAAAACCCTCCCTATTGAGAGAAACCTGGGAAGATTTCAGAGTCCTTCTGTAGGTGTGGTCTCTCTCCTCCTTGGAGCTGGTCGGTGAGGGCGTGAGCCCACCCCCGGGCCTCAGGGAGAAAATTCTCCTGATGTGTTCTGATGTTGTTGAAACAGTTCAGAAGAGAAGAAGGGAAAAAAAACCAAAGTCCCAGGAAACAAAATTCAGCTCTCCGTCTCACGCCAAGAGGGAAAAAAAAACCAGCTGGCTGAAGAAAAAGCAAGCAGGGTGCTCCCTTCGTGCCTTCTGCAGCCAGACAACACTGAGGAGTGTAATCTCTGTGTCCTTGAGAAGCTGCTTTGGAAAGTTCATCTGGTTTTTTTCAAGCTCAGTTTAACGGCACAGAAAAGGCACAATATTACTTTTTGGGCATAGAGCATGATAGGGGATACACATGATAGAGTCACCCCAAGACAAAACCCACCACCAGACTCCGTTTCACTGTTTTTGCCCTCAAGAGATTTTGTACACTCCTGGTACAGAACTGTGAGTTGATATAAAGTTGACAAGTTGTCACAGAAGCAACTGAACATGGATCATCTGTGTTTCTGTTGACAAGACTGTCTTAACTGGCCAGTACGTGCAATACAGAAAGGCAATGTGGAGAAGATTTCAAATTTAGAACGGTCAAATTTGACCAAGCGTTGCAATGTCATCAAAGAGCATGAAGCTGGAAATTCAGGTTAATGGTTTTTAGTGAGGTGTCATTGTGTGATGGTCAGTATATGAGCAAATAAAGTGCTTTCACCACAACAAGCTATACATATAATTAAAAAGTTGTATGAAGAGAAGCATGCTTGAAATATTATCATTATTGGTAATGATGTATGATCTATAACTGGAGTAATTTTTCACCCAAGCTTTAATTAAAATATGTTCCTTGGTGCTTCAGACTGACAGGCCACTGACGATTCTCTGTCTTGCAGACGATGAAACCATGCAAAAATTTGTTTGTAAATTCTGTTCTCGTTTGATGGACCAGCTGTGAGCTGTTTGCCAGGTTCTTGCTGACTGCCTCTGTAGATCTATAAACTGAGATGGTTTGGGTCTGCAGAGCAAATTGTGCATAGGAGCAACAGCTCTCACCACTGGAGAAAGAACAGCCACTGGAGCAAAACAAAGCTATTTATTTGGGTACTTCTGCTTGTGGCGGACAACAGAGTAGTCCCTAAATGGTAAGGGTAAAATAGAATAGTGATGAATCATATAACTGGGGGTGGACATAATATGTGCAGTGAGCAGAGTCACCATGCTGAAGACTCCCTCCAAAGAGCTGAGGGTACTCGAAGAAGCCAGCAAGACCTGCAGCCCTGTTTGAAGGTAGGACACATGGGAGAACCACCTCCTCCTCAGGGAGGGTCAGAAAAGCATTTCCAGGAAACCTGAAGAGATCCACAGAACAGTATAGAAAGTAACCAAGAAGCATGCACAGCTGACAGGAAAACTACTAACCAGAACATGAGCAGAAGATGACAATCAAGGAGGCTGCATTTTTATAAGATTTTTTTCAATAGCTGGTGATTCTATCAGCTGGCTTTGAAGCTGTGGCAGGCAGTCGATAGGACTGATAAACTAAGTCTTGCAACTGAGGCTCTCTGGCAAAGAAATATCACAGTTTCACCAGTCCACTTAGCAAGAAAAAGAAACACTGGAACAATGCACTCTGGAATGAAGTTTTGAAAGAAAACTGTTGGGGATTTAATAAAAAAAGGATGAGTGTATCCATGAAACTTTGTTCCAGACACCATTTAACTTCTTCTCTTGTGAAGTTTAATGTATTCTGATTGTTATTGCACTTAAAAACAACTTGTAGAGGTATCAGATTTTCTCCAAATATGCCAACATTTTCAGGCTTGCATCCTGTCAGACTGTATGTAAGTGGTTAGTAGATTGAAAATGCTTAATATGATGAATGGTGTCATTTTTAAAATTGTTGGCTCTTTTTATTATATGTTTTACAAGCTGTTAGATGCCCATTATTTTTCTGGGAACTTCACTGAAATTAACCAGGAATGTAGTACTTGTCCCCTGAGTGCTTGTCATACTGAGATTTATCAGCTCTCTAGGAGGAGTATCAAGTAAAACTTTGAAAAATTGATGTATTGGGATACTGTAAACTTTTTCTCACCCATGGAGTTGGACCAACAGAGTTGGATCAAGGACCCACATGTCTCCACTCATTTCATCCGCTTTTGTTGCAAGGAGGGCCCTTGGATGGTATGCAAGCCTAAGATTGCAACAGCCAAGTACAGGAAATGCTTCACAAAGCTTACTTCAGCCCTAGAGCTGCAGAGGAAGCTGAAAGGGAAACAAGCAGAACCTTAGCGCGTCCAGCTTGCTTTCCTGTTAGGACAGGAGGATAGCAGAAGAGAAAGCCATGGCTGTTCCTGCTGGAAATAACTTCTTCATCTGCACTAGGCTGGTGCCAGCCAGTCCGGCTGTCCAGAGCAGTGGGCCATGCCCAGTCTTTGTCAGGACTTTTGAAGCCGCTCTCCTGGGGCACACTGTGCACTCCAGCCACTCAGGGGCATTCAGTCCAGGACACAGAAGAGAGAGATCCAGGGCATCACAGCTACTCCAAAGCTAACTTCCCAGAAATGCACATGCTTTGGGGACTGGGTCCTCTGTACTGACTGCTTTGCTGTACAAATCCACTTCTTTAGGGTCACCATATCTGTATATGTCAACTTAATCTTTCTTAGCCCATTTTCCTAAGAAAATGCTTGCTTTTTCTGTACTGGGAGTTAGCTCTGCAACAGAGCCCTATTATAGCACATCTACAGCAAGCTCCGCTGGCTTATCATCATAAAAAAAATAAATATATATACACTTCATATCCTGAAGTATTGTTTTAAATCTGTCCTCTAAGATTATAAACTGTTCGCCACATTTTGAGATGTGTCAGATTTTCAAAAATTACTGAGAAGTGAGGACAGTTGTTTCCTCACATTTTTTTTCCCATTAAAAGCTTCACTAAGCCAGTGAGACCTGAAGATTACTGGTGGGAATTCCCATGCTGTCAGAGACTTAAACACCCAAGACTTCAACAGCTATAAAGCTTACACATCATCTTTATCCCCAGATTCTGGGTTTCATGTTTTGAAAGATAGATTTCTTGAAGAAGTTCACAAAACATTCCCTTCTTTTTCAGTCCAACAAACCTGGGCTTCACTGCAGAATGTGGCTACGTGTCAACTTGTGATCAAATCGGCCAGAGCTCTGTATCTCCCTACAGACCCCCGACAGCCTGTTTTCCAGGGCCTCTTTCTGGCAGGCCTTTGGTGGAAATGTACTAAGGTTTGAGCCCGATTTATAAAAGGAATAAAACAGGTCTCCAGTTTAACCCCTTAGTATGTTCTTCTGGCATCTCAGAGCACAGTACCAGTTTAGAACTCTTGTTGTGGCGCAGCTTGCAATCCCACTGCAGTTCTTCATTTCTACTTGCCAGGTTTGCTCTGACAAACCCTAAATCTAATCTCATCTGATCTCCAAATGCTCTGAGTTAATGAGACAATTAAAAAAAAAAAAAAGTCACCTGAAGCCTGTGTGATTGGCTGGCAAAGGTTTTCAATATTTTTGGCAAATCTCTGTACTCGGTGACATGTGACCTGTCTCAAGCAAACATGTATCATGGAAGAGTCTCAAAATGCACAAATTACAAAATATAATCAATAAATCTTTTCTGTGGATGGACCTGAGGAGGGAATGTACCCTGAGCTCCTGTACAAATCAGTTTTCTACAAAGAGTGTGACATAAGATATGGAAATAGGACATCCCTACTCACCAGAGGATAGGAATACATTTTTCACTTCAAATTAATGTGTGTAAAGTAATAATGCTGCTGGTTACTAGACCTTGTCTTTGGTGCAGAAAAGATCATAACAAAATAAAGGATGTGGATGAGCCTTTGGATAGCTTTTTATATTAATCAAACAAGCAAACAAAAAAATAAACCAAACAACCCAAAACAAAACCCCAAAAACCAAATAAAGAAGAAACCAAATACAACACTTCTGTGCATTTGTCTGAGTTCGAAAAGCTAGAGCTACAAAAACAAAATTTTCTTTCAGGACTAATGATACAGTAGATGCCTTTGAGAACAGCTCAGGGACAATAAGAGAGTTGGGAAGTATTTCTGATCTTTTTGTAGAGTTGTGTGGGACTGCAGGCTGACCCATGCCACCAACTCGTAAGTGTGCTGTGGTGGTTTTTGAGATGATATGGGAAAAGCCTCAGGAGAGCACAGTCAGGATGCACTTCTGAGGAAGATGGCAATAGTGGTATGAAGATCAGTGAGAAGACTCCGAGCTGATGGCAAGGTGAGGAGAAATGGTAGGAAGGCACAGTGCCTAGAAGGCAGCAGGCTATGCCACTAGTTCATTCAGGGGGTAATTCCGGAATCATTGAAGCCAAGCTGCAGGAATACTAGTTTTATTATAAAGTCAAGATGAGGAACTTATGCCACTATGATCAATCTAAACTGTGAAATTATCAAATCTCTATGAGAGACAGAGGGACACGTCACAAAAAGGAGCATCCCAAATTCTTCATGTCTGGTACAGGGGTGACAGAAGCACAGTCTCCATGCCAAAAAAACCCAACCTACAAGTGAAAAATGACTGAAAATTAAGACAAGTTCAACCTGAGAAAGTTTGGGTGCATGCAACATATGTTATTAGTTTGTTCTGGAAACAGAAAAATGACATCAATGAAGTACAGAAATGGGCTGCTAGCCACAGTCTTCACTGAAATTAGCAAATCTAGTTGTGAGGTGAGGGAAGAGGGCAGCCTAGCAAGCAGATAAACCAAAACAAACACCACGGAAAAAGCAAGGACATCCTGGCAAGGTATTCAAAGCTTCAGGCCATGAGAAGCTCAACGCTGACATTGCAGAAGAGCATGGTTTTGTAGTGCTAGCCACTCAGAAGAAGGGGGCCCCAGGATTCTTCCCTTCCCACTGCCTGGCAAGGCTTTGGGATGATCTGCTGTGGTGACTGGAACTCACATGCCAGACTTATTTGTTAAAGTGTTAGTTAGTGATTTCTGGTAAATTTATAATACACTCAGTAACTTGGAGAGAAAAACTCCTGATGTATTTTTGGTGAACTTTAGTCCTTCAGACTCTTATCCCATAGTGGTCCCAAATTGGTTTCATTCACATCTTGAAGGGACTCTTTGGCTCATTATAGTTCCTTTACTGGCCTGGTATCATACTGACTCTGAGTCGTCTTAAATACCAGCATATCACTAAATCTCACTCGCAGGCTTCATGCGCCACCCCTGTCCTCACATCAGTGCACCTGGTTCTGGAGGGACCAGTGCACACATCACAGAACACAGGACATGCACACATTTTCAATTCCTTGCATTATGAATGGGTCTTAATTTTCTTGGCTGGAGTCACTTCTGACCAGAATGAAGCATGTATGATCACAACTGCAATTTTAACCAGAATTTAAAACTGAACCCCACTAGATCCATGTTCCAGTCCCTGAAGGTGACACTCCAGAAGAGATAGACCTCAAAGCCCAAGCTAACTATAACTATACCAGGATTATCATGGGCTCATTTACAAAAGGGAAGTTTTAAATAACTTTTGTTCTGGGAACTCATGGGAGGCTACTGGAAGATTGTCAAGCAAGCTGAGCTTTTATTACCAAACCCACACCCATTTCATGCACATTTCAAATGATGTCCAGGATGAACAGTCTATTCTTTGTAGAGTTTCCTCTTCTGAAGCAACAAACCCTCCTGGTTTTGATTACCCCTTCAAGCACCTCCTCAATCCGTTGACTCATTTAATATTCCCTTGGTCCCTCATTGCATGACTTCTTCCCTCACCATGTGCACAAAATAATGTATGTGCCAATAAAATGTGAACTCTGAAGTGTTCCTTTCTGTAACAGAACAAAGCGTTCTCTTTCCCCTTCAGTGGACTACTGTTCCATGCTCTGCTTAAGCTGATGGCACCTTAGAGGTTATAAACAGATACGTCACAGGAAAGGTTTTTTTCCTGCTGTGGCTGATAGACAAAGATGAAGCTCAGCATGAAGAGTACACAACAGCAACAACTACCCATCTCAAGGTACTTTATAACTACCTTGAGCCTCAGTAGGGTATTCTTCCATAAATCAAGACATTTCAAAATGTAGAGGAAAGAGTAACAAGGAAAGTGAAAGTACTAAAACACAGAATGATTTTGGCATGAATTGTGAAAGGCAAGAAAATAATTCCAGGGCTGTCAAAAAATGACACCAGCACTGTCCTTCTACTGCAGCAAACTTTTGGAAACCACTGTGCAGAGTAACATTACGCACATCTTGCGATTCCCCTTTTGCCTGTTCTGCATTCTTGTCAGATCAGAGATAACATATTTCAAAGTAAAGATGACAAACAACATGTATTTGGGACACCCCTATATCACACAGATTACATTAAAACATATTTGGCAATGATTTCTCCCAAGTATTGTGCAGGTGAAGGCTGAGACATCTCACCTGTATTGAACAAAGAGAACTTTGTGACCAGTTTCCTAAAGTTAGATACAAACAAGATTACATTAGAACCCGAATTCTTGCAACAATCTGTGCAATTTAATTTCAAAATACATGGAAATCTCAAATGGTGAACTCTATCATCTTGCCTGCATTTAGGCTTGGAAGGACAAAGGGCAAATGCAGATCTCATCCCAACGAAGTTCTTTCTGCAAGTCTCTGGATCATAACCCCCGGCCAATGCTGTCATAAAATAGAGAGTGGGTGCTGATTAGTCAGGAAACTATATAGAGAACAATGCAATTAATTTGGTGTTATATGGGTGTACAATATTGAACCACTATTTCTTTGGGCCGAGAAGATGTTTTCAAGTGTAAAAAGCAATGTAGAGCACAGCGGAAAATACACCTTCCAAAGAAAGAGCTGTCTCATCTTACCCCTTCCATTACCTCTTCAGTAGCTGCCTCTCCTGATACATGTCTTCTTTTCCCTTGGTAATTAAGTTTCCCTTAAATAATTCTGTTTGAATAGTAATGCACACCAAGTTACACTTACTGTAATGGTTTACTCCATTCTCAGCTTCTTTACTTCCCTCTGAGCACAATCTGCATATTACAGGATTAATCCTGCTCCTAGAGAATCTTCTACAACAAGAAGTAGTTTTTCAAAAGAATATTAGGGGGAATATCTCAAACAAACTTATTGAACCAAATGCAGCTATTCAGGACTCCATCTCAAAACCAGAACTACTGCATATATTCACTTTTTGTGGGTTTTATGTCTCAAACTGAAAATATTTTCGAAGTTTAGTTAACACAGTTGTATTTATAAAAAGTGCAAGTGAGTCAAATCCCTGGCAGTATGCCACTTTTGTTACACTATTTAATCATTCTTTTCCTTCTCTCACATAATAGGCACTTCAGTTGCATAAACATATTCTATTGTACCATAAAATGGCAGACAGGGATTGCTTCAAATATCTTAATGATTCCTTGCTATGAGTATGTAGCAGAAATAATGAATTTTGGAGTGTATCCCAAGGATTATCTCAGTACTCTTCCCAAATTCATTGTGTCGACCCTAAAACAAAGTGATGTGATCATAGTAGGGAAGAGCTGAAGACTTTACCATGGGGAATGGTAACTTCATTTTAACATCACGACTGTCCTCCTAAAACTGCAAACAAGCTAACTTTTGCCTAACAACTGTGTTTATTGTTAGTGATATCTCTGTTGTTGTGCTGTATCCCTTAATATCATCAGAGAGGGTCGATTCAGGACAGCTCTCCACTACCCCAGCAGCTCACAGCTCAGTGAGGCAATGAACCACTGCATAGGAAAGATAGGGCCAAGGTAGAAGTTCTCCTAGGGGAGACATCTCCCACTTCTGCAGCCATCAGTTTTCCTTGCCTGAACTCTCTCATTAGAGTGTTGCTTATATATCCAGTGCTGTAGAGGAACTCACAGTTTTTATCATCCACAGATCTACCCAGCAGTTGTGAAATAATGATACTCACCAGCAGGCTGAAGAAAATGGGTCATAGACACCAAAAAGAGCCTACTGCCTCATCTACCGTCTAACCTGCCAAGCGCAAATGCCTCACATGCAGAATCTGAGGGTACCTCTCATGGCTGGTGTAGTGGTTTGACACACCAACACCTGCCATTGGCATGACTGTTGTGCCAAAAAAAGAAGCTTTCCTGAAATTAGCAGAAGGGGAAAGAGGTCATGTGGTGGGAACTGAGTGACAGATTTGGAACTGGAAAGAAGTACGGAATGAAGGCACTTCAAAGTATGAATGTTACAGGTAAAAGGAAGGTGTCCATGTATCTCTAATTGAAGAATGTCATACATATTGCCAATTAAAAGAGCATAAATTTCTGATAACCCCTTTCTAAAAGTCTGGCATAATGCTGCTCTAAGTATACGCACATTATTACTCTTCTGCTGTCTGATACTGAAAGAGATCTCAGGATACCTTCACAAAATGCCACAACTTATGCACACACTTTTACATTCAAAAGAAAAATGATGAATGTGAACATACACAGCTGGTTAGGACAGTTACAGATTCTTTTACTATATATTGTAAATTCTGTCAGCAAAGTGATTTCACTTGCAATTGCAAAAAAAAAGATGCAGACAAGTTGCACAACAACATTTCTGGAATTTTTAAATTAAAAACAAGAATTCCAGGAATAGCCCAAATAATCAGAGAACTGGAACAATAGACTTCCAACAGGAGGGGTGGAAAAAAAAGAGACGAAATTCGGAATGACTGATCCCTTATTTGCATTACGTGTTTTAATGTTCATAGAAAGATTGTTGACTCAAAACCAGAAGAGAAATTAGCAGAGGTCTAATGTTACAACTTTTACACTGAGTGCTTCACGTAAACATACTTCTCTCTAGTTAACCTAGAAAGTTTTTGTGGTTGCTTCCAAAAGTATCTAACCTGTTTTGTGTAAAATTGATTACCGTAACAAAATGACTGCAGAATCAGAAAATGGATAGAGCTAAGTAAGCATCTTACCAGACAGAAAGGACCAGCCCCCCTAACAGCCTCGGGAATCAGATCTTGACCATGAAATTCACTGGAACCAGCTGGTGAAATGAAGAAAAGCTGTGCAAGTGCACAGCTTGCTGAGGTCCAGAAAAACAGGTAAGCACCAAATAACCAGCAATAGAGACTGTAAGTAGCAAAATAATACTAGAGGCTTGCATCCAGCATGCTGGTATCACAGCTGTTTCTTCTCCTCTGACTTTTTTTTAATTCTATTGTTTCTTTACTTACTCTTCAAAAGCCTCTCACAACCAAGATGGCATGCTCAAGGCTGCATCCTTAGCTTTACTCTTGCCCACTGCAGACAGAAGTTCATAGGTACAGCTGTTAGCTAGCACACCTACCCAGGCAAATCTTGCTACATAGAAGAGGTAGAATATGTGTGTACCTTGAGCAACAAACAAGAAACATTAATTTTGGTGAGAAATATTAAAGTGATACTTCGAGTTAATGTGAAGAGAAACATTTCAAAAGTATCAGACTGTATAATTTCAAAGTTGTTTTAATTTTGAAAAGTGTTTTAAATTGTTCACATTTTAATTTTACAGTTGTATTATCATTTTTTGTCTCAGTTATGAAACAGTGAAAAATTAAATAATGACTATAACTTCCTAACCTCTGTAATTAATTTACTGAATAAAGTTGAACATACTTATTACTAAAATATCTACAGTACTTCTAATAACAAACATTATTAACAGATATATAACGACATGATAACTTAGAATAGATGTACTATTAAAAAAAGCCACAAAAAAATCCACAAAGATCTAAATTTGAAGTGAAGCATATAGAGTTCAGCAAAGACCCTTCAACTAAAGTGAAAAGAAAAATATGTAGAAATGCTGGAACTTTTCACCAGTTGGATTTATTGCTGCAGCCAGCTCTGTGCTTTCTGGGCATGTGAAATATACACATATACAGAACGTCTCTGGGAGAGTTCTGGTATGTTAGCAAATCTTCAGCTCTGTGGAAGGTGCAATTTCATCTTACACGTCTCTAGTGGCAGCACTGGTTTTAAAATTTCCTGTCCTCCTTCAGTCTTGACTATTTATTCCTGCCTTCATGCAGCTGTTCACCCCCTCCAACGCTGAGCCAATGTTGTGGTCTGTGAGAGCAGAGGAAAAGAAGATGAACATCCCCCATTCCCCTGAAGAGGAAATACAGAGAGTGGAAAAAGGGAAACAGTGATGAAGTGATAATTGTCCCCTTTCCATTCATACGTAATGAATTATTTGTTTCTCTAAATTCCATATAAATACTGTCAATGCCT
Organism: Rhagologus leucostigma; assembly: GCA_013397725.1. Classification (NCBI taxonomy): domain Eukaryota; kingdom Metazoa; phylum Chordata; class Aves; order Passeriformes; genus Rhagologus; species Rhagologus leucostigma. The sequence continues at coordinate 150,159 of VZTD01003897.1, read as the reverse complement.
GTGCAGTACCATTTTCTGAGTGACAATCTAGAATGGTACTCTTCCCAGTTAAAATCTAGACCTTCAAGGGCTGACAAGCCAGACCAAACCCTGGGTTAGCATAACAAAACTGTTTCTTATCATGAATACTGGGATAAAGCCCAGTTACTGCAAGTGATACGACTTTGCCTTCTAAACTTTGTGTTTAGACTCTGTTGAATTAATGAACTAATGACCTGCATGGGGGCAGCACTGACTTGAAGAAGGCACTTGTCTTGTTATAGTATGAAAACAAAGAAAGCACTCTTGGAGAAGCAAATTGGAAGGGTACTAAATCATCTTTTTCTGAATCACATCAATATTACAGTTTCTTCTGAGCCCAGAAAATTCAAGAAAAAATACTATCCTCCACCTCTGAGGTTTTTGAGTAGGAAGTGGAGAAGGAACCCCACATAAATTATTGATTCTTAACTCTTACAGAGCCTCCAACGAGTACTTCATGTCAAAGAGGTTTACAAAGTCCTAAGATTTCTAAGGCAAAGGTAATAAACGTAAAAGAGTTCTCTTCAGACTTTCTCAAATGAAGAAACGTGGTATAATGGTATAATAGATGGGTGCTTATTTTTCGGTTGAAGTCACTGTAAGATAAAAAACTTTATCCAAAGCAGATGTAACAGAGAATGGAAAACATAAACTATCTGCATGTGGAAAAATGTAAAGGATTTATGGAATGGTTGGGAAGGCTTCTGCACAATGTACAGGCCATAGCAAGCTTTTGTTTTCGATCAAGAGACAGGATATACTGAAACAGCCACAGACTCCTTGCCAGCACATGGTAAGAAAAACAGAGCAGTTGGCGGAGGCACAATGCTGACTTTACCACATGTTTGGAGACACTTGGCCCCAGACCTATTCATTTTAGCATTTTACCACTTTAGCATTTATCATCTTAGGCTGTTTAACAGAGAAAACTTTACCCTAGTCTTAGTTGCCTTTAAATAAACTGGCTGCATGCCCAAACTCCTCAGGAAGAGGAGCATATACAGCATATACTGCCTAGGAGTATCAAAAAGGCCGGTCATTTGGCTCTCTACATATTAAATTGTTGTTGCTTACAGTGGACAGCACAGAGCAGATGAAGATTTAGAAAATACCTGAAAAGTGCTCCAGTAAAATAGCTGATGTAGTCATCAGGTTCATTCAGCTGTAATACCACGAAAGACATGAGGTCTCTTTGGGTTCAGTGGTCCTGTGGTTAATTTATCTGGGTTTGACAATTGAGGGTGAGACCATGGTCTTAGCAGTAGAAGACTTTGCAGACAGGGAGTTATGGGAATGGAGAGCCTTGGGGAGAAAGCATAGCCCAAGATTTACATTCTGTTGTTCAGTAACCAATAAAGCCAAACACATCAAAACACAGCTAAGCTATACAGTTGCAGGGCACAGCCAGTTTCACAGGCCAGCAAACCTTTTCTATGCTCAGAGGTCAGGGAAAAGCAGAGATACTGTTTGAGGATGTATTGGCATGCTCCAGTTCCTATAAAAAACTGAGGAGCAGCACAAGCTGGTTGTCTTGAATTACACTTCCACACTTTCTACACTGCATCTGTCTCTGCAACTCATCTCAGGAGCCCCTTTTCATTTCCACTGTCCTGCGGCTTATCTGCCTTAGCCTTGCACTCTTTAATGGATTGCTAAGGCTGAGTCCTCCCAGGACAGGAGAAGAAAGGCAGGAGACACTTTGGCACAAGCAGTCAGCACTGCTGAATCTCAGACTGATGAGCAATCTGCAATCCCTCATGCACGAATTACAAGACCTGGCAGCAGGCTTTATAGAGGAGTGACGTCATGTTTGATAAAGTCTATCCAGCCCTGAAGAGCATTCCATGACACAGACAGAGCCCTTCTCCAGGCAGGTAAGGCAAGGCAATAATGAGTAGGAACAATAACTAAAGGCTACTGAAAATTCTGAGTAATAGTGAGTAGAAGCAACAGCTAGAGTCTATTAAAACGACAAACTACTACAGGCTACTAAAAAGGCACAACGGACATACACAATACACAATGCATAGTTCAATCATTTGTTAAAGACAAATGGACCTTTTGTATTCGGTGCAAGAGAAAAGAGAATAAAACAGGTGAGTTGAGGATTAGAAAAAATACAATCAGAATTTTTCACCTGCACAAAGTAGTAAACTTTGCTGTAGGTATTCTGAGAGTGAATCAAGTATCTTAGTTGAAATAGGTAGATGTTTAATTCTCTTTACAATAAATAGATACATACATATTTAATTCTCCAGAATTTTTAATTTCTTTGAAAGCAAATGGCTGTCTATTAAGTAACTTTGTCATCCAAAAAAAGTAAGCAACTGAATCAGAAAATATATTTTATTTGTAACAGCTGTACCAGCAATTATTAATAGTCATTTTGTGAGCTGTAAGAAAAGCACATATAATTTTGAATCTTTCAAGTTAGTTGTTCTTATGTTTCCATTACATGGCATTTACTACAGTATGGAATAGCTTCTACTTTCGGATCCAGTTAAAACAGCCACTTCTCAAAGCATACAGTCTTGCTTCTTGAGACTTTAATATAATTGCCCTAGCCACATGAAGAAAGCTATCCCAATGTGATCAACATGAAGAGACCTCTGGAGAGTAACCAGGTTACAGCACTTACAGCGATGTGGATTATATAATATATAATGAGTCAAGTTTTAAATCCTAGCAAGAAATAGTAGAAAGGACTTAAAATAAACCATTGCATTATGTGAGGATCCACAGTGAAAGAAAAATTACATCTAATGGAAGGAAATAAATTCATAAAAGAAGAAGCTGGCTTAGTATTCACGTAAGGGTTAAAGCACTCTTTTCTCTAGATGGTGTCATGTTAATAACATATGCAACGTGATTATGACATCACAATTCCCATAAACACAATTTATTAGAATTTTTTTTAAAAAAATTACTTCATATACCTGTGTTTATTGGTTAGAACACACGGCTGGGTGAAGAAAACAAATAAAACTTCCCAAACCCTAAATACATTTATCCAATTCTAAATAACAAGTCTTCTGGGAAGTCAGATAGATTTGGTTACTCTATTAAACAGAGCAAAAACTTCAAGAAAAGAATCTGTAGAGCTCAACTTTCATTCTTTATACATCATGTAACTAAAACTAAGGAAAGAAGAGCAGACACTGAGTCCATTTACTAATTTATAGATGAACCCTCCAGCTCAACAACATGAGAGGGCAGCCAGTTAGCTTTTATTCTAAACTTCATACCCACTGCATTACCCAGCAGTAGTAGATTACTAATTGTTTATTTATTTACTTGAGTTTCTATACTACAATCATCATGTGCCATCCAGATCAGTGCTAAATGGCAGATACACTATCAGCCTATCTGTCTAAGCAAGAAAATGTTTTCAGTCTCTCCTTCTCACTTTTGAATCTGTTGATCCGTTTCAGCCTGTGCGACAAAACCAGACATCACAAAGACATTTAATTACCCAATTAATTATGCTATGTATTTACAGAGAGAGAAAATAAAACCCAGTATTGCAGCTGAGGGAACTGCTGCACACCATTCCCTCGCATGGCGTGGCAGGCCGTCCATCCCACGTGCTTGGGCTGTCCCCTGGGCACGTGGCACTGCCTGGCTCATTAGCTCGTTCCTAACTGAGCCAGTATTTCTCCCCTCACCTCAGAGCACAGCGGGTGGTAAAAGAGAAGAGAATATAGAGGCAAGTGGTGAACTGGAAACACTGCAAGCATAGGAAGATCTCAAGTTACTGAGATGCACATCTCCTGGGATACTGGAAAAGAAACTGGCTAGTTGCAGGGAGTGGTGTTGGGCGACAGAGCGCAGGGCTTTGGAGGTAATCAGGCTTCACCAGTTCTGCTGCTCATGGAGTAACTTGTCTTTCCTTCCGGTTTACTTACCGTGTCTCAGCAAGCACACGGAACATTGCTATTCTAATAGCAATTTGTGAACTTTCATGAACTGCATTCTAATACAGGTTCTCTTTTTCTGGGGATTAAATTGTCATAGGATATTGCTGCTTGAAAGTAATGCTTGGCTAAAGCTGTCTGGATAAGAATGGGTGATCATTCCAATTCCAGGAAACAATACATGTGTCCTGCTGTGTGGAAAGTAGGAGGAAAATATATTTTAAAAGCCCAAATAAGGAAGGCTTCAGCTGAAAAAATGTCCCTGTTGCAACATGTAGCTGCCTTCCCACTCCTAAAAAACCCCAGAGAGATTAGTTCTCCCTTTTGCAGACATTCACTTCTATTTAACAGGAAAAACGAGAATATCATGCACCTGGTCTGCATTCCTCTTACAACTGGAATAAATTATTTTAGAGTTACTCATATTAATTTAGGGCTAGAAATATTAGTACACCTTTACCCTTCCCAAAATATAATGTACTCGTATAACACCCCAACCAATCTACGTTTTGTTTGTATTCACAACTGTCAGTCAGCTTGCCAAGGGACCAAACGCCAAGTCAGGATGCTGAGTGAACCCTAAAAAGCACGGGACCAGTAGGAGCTTCAGAGTATGCAGAACCCTCAGGAATCACCTGTTTTTGTGTCATAGATGTTGGCATTTTTCCACTGAGTGGTTAACAAGGTTAACTGGACTTTATGATATGCTCAGGAAGACACATCCACACAGACATTGATTATTGTGCTTTTTTTTAACACTTAATCCTTGTTTCTTTCCTCAGCATCCCTAGTGATTATCTTTCCATGTATTGTGTTGCTTTGGTGGATAGACTCTCAGAAGCCTAGCTCTCCAAATCCACTAGAGAAGAAGCTGGGCCATGAAATCCAGGCAGCAGAAAGGCACTCCAACCATCTTTTATTTTTTGAAATCTTGTTTGACATTTTTCTCCTGAACTCTGGAAGCCAACCCAAATAAGCAGGTAGACACAGAGCTGCAATTCCTTATCTTAAAGCAGAGCCTATCATTAGTTCATTCATCTACAGCTGGGCAGATTACAGGCAGGGATTTTTATCTGTGTAAAGAAAGAACTTTAATTTAGATTGCTTCTCTAAGAACTTTTATGTTTGCAAACAAATTGCTAACAGAAGAAAGAACACCATAAGCAGAAGTCCAAATCTATTTCATGAACCTTGGCTTAAGACAATGCAGTTAGGTGTTCAAATGCCTTTTAAATATGGCCTTACGGACCTCCTTGTCTTTGCACACACAGCAGCATTGTGAATCATTCAGGAATGTTAGGATTTGTGGTTTGATACGGTATGTGGTTTCAAAATGATGCTGAGCTTGTCACTGAGGCTGACCCTGGAGAGACAAGACAGACTTGTTTAGATCATTCTTTGCCAGTCTTTGCTAATTTTTGCACTCTTTAGAGGAGTTTGTGCAAACTGTAAAATCAAAGAGGCTTCCAGAATTACAGAGGTCCCAAAAGAATACAAAAGAGTACAAAAATGCATGGAGCAACACCGTCAAATTTGATCCTGGGGTTCAGCCCCTCATCATACTTTCAAGACCCTTTATGAAACTTGCTTAACCCCTTTAGTCCCATTAAAAAATACTCAGTTAAATTAAGCTACCCTGTCTTCAAACCCTAGCTTCAGCTTCCATTGTTCCAGTCACAATTCTATGCCCTGAGGTGCAAGGGCATCAAGGAAGCTGGTTTGATCAGTACTGCTCGGTCTCAGAAATGTAAATTGCAGGTTTATTGGTTTCTTTCCCAGTGTTCAGCTATACACACTGATTGTTTCCACTGATTCTGAGTGGAGTCCCAAATGGCCAGCATGGCTGAAAAATTCAACTCTGTACTTTGTTAAAGCTAGCGTGACTTATTTTGAAAAACACATTCTCTATGGTCAGAGCTCTGGATTTCCTGACCCTGTTTCCTGGTACTTAAGACTAAGGAAGAAAAAGCTCCAGATGGTATAAGCTGGCAAAATCAATAGCCTGGCTTGTAACCTCTCCCTACAACCTTCATAACTCAAATTAAATGGGAGGGATATGAAGAATTATATAATGTTTCATATAAACAAATAATGGCAGGTGTAAACACAGGCATATTTCTCACATGTAACATTAACTGCCACCTGAAATACAGAATTTTCTCTACTTTCTGAAAGTATTAGATTTTTGCTATGGCATCATACAGAAAACAAAAATGTCTGGCTTCTATTAGTGTGAGATGCCACATACTAAAAAAACCCATCTTTTATAGTGGTTTTAATACAAGGTAGATGAATGTGTTGGATATTGCATGTTTTCAAACAGAAAAAAACTATGCAAATAAGGTCAAATTTCTTGTGGTTGAATTAATGAAGTAAATACAGAACATATTTTGTTTGTTTGGATCTTGGGGGAACAAACTGTTTTTATGTAGTCATATTACACTAAAGCAAGCACTGTAACGTATTTCATTTCAAAATCACATATTTATAACATAGGAAATATACTCACATCCAACATAATCCGTCTCAATCACAAAAACTCGAAACAATTCTGAAAAGAGAAAACTTGTAGAAACACACCTTTGTTTTCTAAATGTTGACATACAAAGGAGTAAAAAACCTGCACTATAGGTCCCCATTAAACCTTCACATCATTAGGATCCAGCTGTGAAAAGCTGTTTATCATACATAACTTTCTTATATAAGTCTGATTCAAAGTGGCTGCCTTTGAAACATCCTGTCTTACTAAACTCCACGAACCTCCTCACCATCCAGGTCTTCACGATGCAGCATTTACCTTAATTCCCACACTTGTTTCACTAGGAAAATGTATGGTAAAATTAAATAATGTAATTCATCTTTAGTAAATAGGACTTGACAGGTATTTTTTAAGTTTAACTAGTAAGTAAGATGACGTCTTAAGACAACTACAGTTTAGAGGTGGTTAGGAGGAGTGCCTGGAAACTTTTCCAGCTTTGAAAATTGTTCCTGTGCCATTCAGGGAGAAACCCAAGATTTTTCAAGATTGCCTGCAAAGAAACTAGGAGTGAGAAGCTCAGAGTAGATAATAACATTTTGTTAATTTGGAACTACTGTTTGACTGAAGGGCTTTAGCTGTCCATGCACCAGTGCTGCTTTGTTAGTTCCTTTGGCTTTAAGCAAAAACTGCATGCAGTGAAAACTGTCTCCTGTCAGCTCAGATTCACTCCTTAACAGCCATGGTCACAACGAAGCATCATTTACAAAACTCTAATTTTGCAAAATTCATCATCTGCTGAATTGATGCCTCTCTCCCCAGATAAACAAGCTGCTCTGTATTGATTTACAAGTGGTTGCATTTGGGAATTGCTACGCGGTAGAGCATTGTGACATTTCTAAACAAACGATGTTGAGCACAAAAATACTAGCCTCTTGTTTGTGATCCACTGAAACATGAGACGGGTCTCAATATTCCTGGAGGAGAAGTTTAGCTGCTTAGTTTTAGGGATACAAATAAACACGGTGTGTTTCTAATTACACCAGTGAGTCACAAGAGAGTGCTGGTTAATAGGGTAGTTTTGTGCCTGAAGATCTACAACCCCTTCAAAAAACAGTGTGCTTGTCCTTCTTCCTTTCCACAGCACAGCTGATCACTTAGCAGCAGTAGTTAATCTTCACAGCTGCCGCATTTTAGGTCACAATCCTCAATTTCCCTTACGTGAGGACGTTTATGCTGTCACTACAAAGCTTTGCATAAGAAGTAGCACAGCCTCTTTGCTCGTTGTGACAAGTGGTATGACTGCTTGGGTGTGGCAGAGCTTAACAAGTGTTCTACTACCCTAATAGATCTGAAAACATCCCAGTCACACCAGCTCAGACCACCTCAAACTCAAAAACATTTAAAAATCTACTCTTCAAGGCTATTCTCATAATTAAAGGGACAGACAAGAACATATTTAAACACAACCCAAACTTCAAAACACAAAATTCAGGGATTTAAGTATGATGGTCTTCACAACCTCTCATGGAATATTTTTTCTGGGGCAGTATCCTATTACTTCTTATTAGGGGCATGTGATTTTTCAGACTGGAAGTGCACTTTAGACAGCTACAACTCCAGCTTCCTTATTGCTTTACTTTTGTAAGATTTTGTTCAATAGAAAACAGAAGAAGAACAAGAGTGGCTACCTAAAATAGAAGTTTTGTGTGGGTATCTTTTTCCTTTTGTGGGAGAAGGTTTGTGTTTTTAAACTGCAGAGAAACCATGATAAATTAAGTTTAATTATGACAGTTGTGCTTATTCCTTGCATGTAATGGTACACTATGTGTACACTGCAGAGTCATCTTGACAAAACTGCCATGTCAGTAAGGCTATGATTTATTCATCTTGGACAAAGTACCTTTCATGGTTATAAAAGGAATTTAGAAAAGTAGTAGAATAATAAATTACTGTACCTTATCTGCGTATCTCTCTACCTATCTAATCTCCCCCTTAAGCCCTGTCCCACACACTTAGAAACAACTCCTACACAACTTTGAAATGTCACAAATTAATGAATCTCCAGTATATCAGATCCCATTTTCCTCCATAAGCATCAGCAATAACTCCTAGAGCCCTTCCGTGATTCACATTCCTCTCTCTTCTAGTCCCTCCACCCAAACAATTCCATAACCAGAAAGTGGCATGCAGTACCATTTAACTCTTAAGTTTATACTAAAACAGTGCACTAATAAAAACAACACAACTTTTATGTGTTCACTGCAAGGCTAAGAAGCTGTACAGCTCTCATTTGGACCTGTATACTTCAGCAAATATGATAGCATAACTCATGCAAATTCTCTATCATGAATAAAATTGCTTATATATATATATATGTATGCATTTTATATTACTGTGTTCACAAAACAGAATAAATGTGTGTTTGGTATTAAGATTTGATTTATGATGGAAAAGTCTGTCCACCTGGAGAAGACATTTCAGAGCTGTCTAAAGAGAGAACCTCACCCATATTTCTCCGCAGGGGCTTGATGGGATCCATATTGTCCATTCAGTCAAATGGCTCTGCAGCAAAGTCACAGCCCCTCCTGATTTTCTCATCTGGCAATCCTCTAACAAACTTCACCTTATGCCACAGTCTTCCACCAGCATGTTGACTCCTACCCTCTCATCCTACATTTGTGAGTCATCTTTCTGGGTTTTTTTCTTCAGAAATTTCTACATATGGCCTCTGTGTGCCTGTCCTTCCCATGACTTTTTCCATCATCTCTCACTCAAATGGCTTTTCCCAAACTGTGTTCAACTCCCCTTCTCTCCCTGCCAAGAAAATCCTTTTTTCAGTTTCTTTGCATCCCAAAGTTTTCTATTTCTTTTATTTGAATCCATTAAATTAATGCATTTTGTCAAAACCTCTCTTGCCTGATGTCAAGCAAGGAAGTTCAGTGGCCTCACACAGAGAAACGCTGGAGTTGCAGTTCCCTCTCCAGCTAAAGTGAGGGGTCTGCAGCACCCCATGTGTGCTGTAAGCCTGTGAATTAGAGGGTATTCCCACACATAAAGATGTGAACCAGAGCTGTCCATCAGATCACCTATAAACCAGTGCTCCACTCAAACTGCCTCCCCAAACCCCTTATCCACTAAATCAATAAGAGTAATAATGATAATGATGACGATGATCATCATCATCTTATCTCTACAAAAACTCCAAATGAGCCTTTGTTTAATACTGGAACTCAGAAATTAGGAAGGAAAAAGCAAACAACTTTGTTAAGGCAAAGAAAACATAGGGTGTAATAATTAACTTGGGGACAGAAAAAAAGTTATAATATGTTTGCACTGGCCCTGTGCTGAAACCCTGTGTGTTAAACAGGTCTTTGTTTGGCCATTAAATGTCACTGGAACTCCCAAACCTTTGGCACAGTATTTACAAGTAACAAAAAGACTAAGTAAGTGAAAAGCCACTAGCATGCCTTCTGGCAATGGACTTTCTCTATTTTCTCCACTGTTTTCCCTAACTTAAACACCTTGCATTCAGCCTCCCTGCTGCTGTCTAGACACAGCTCTGCTTTTGCCATCCACCCTGGGGTGAGTCTGTAGCCTGAAGCCACAGCAGCACATTCTCAGCTCTCTCACACACTCAGTGCATTGAAGGGGTCATTAGAGGCTGCAGCTTCCTTGGCCCCTCTAAAGAATCCGGGCTCACTGCTAACGTACCAGCTATCTCCAGCTAATGAAGATGTTACCAGATGATAAACTGTCTACACCTGGTGAGCTAATACAATGCTTGTTCTACCAAAACCACTGGCTTATGGAAGTGCACAATGCTCATTGTGTAGGAAAGAGAACTGGAAGTTCACCAGGCCCAGTGCCCTGCCAACTCAGCCAGGTCATCTGGAACGCTGGGGTCTATGACCACCAGGGACCACCAGAGAGATCCCCAGGACAGAAGAACACAGGCGTAAAGGTGCACAGAAATACGTTAATGATTTTTGGGAAACTATTATCATATGTATGTTTATTCTGGGACAATCAATCAATATGTGTGTAAAATACAGTATATAAACAGAAACTTTCCTGTACTCAGCATGCATACATCTTGGAGGAGCTATCCCCCTGTGCATCCACCCAAATAAAGAATGCCTGCTTCTTAACGCTACATTGGTGTTAAGCAGTTTTTCATTTTACTGAATTTTTGGTAACAAACATGAAATCCAGAGGATCAGCCTGGGAGGAAGTGAGTGAAGTGCCTCCACTTTGAAAACTCACTTATAACCCATGTCATCACCATTAACAATTCTAGCCCTCCCAACATATTCAAACTTCTATTTGGAATTTCTTGGCTAAAAAACGAGGAAGAAGTGATGAGCGGGAAGAACAAGGAAAGAGATTTGAAATTCCAGAAGTGTGTCCTCCTATGAACAGGTATGACTGCCACAGCACATACCAGTGAGTGGATGATATACACCATCACGGTCAAACTCAGAGAAGAACTTCTAAATACAACTCTGAAGTATGAAACAACTTTATGTTATTTTCACTCTAGTTTTTGATCAAGAGTCTTCGTGTTTATTTTACTCTTACAAATCTAAATATCTAAAAACTTGAAAAAAATGGATGCCAAGCAAACTTAATGACTCTGGAATGTTATTCATTCTTCTGGTGGGCAGGAGAGAAATTTTCTTAAAAGGAAGCATCACTTGGGAATCCCAGAGTCTTGGCACTGAAATTGACATGCACCCTGAAGGAATCCAGCCCTCCTCTCCTTTTAGCCTGTTACTTATTTAATAGCTAGCACAGCTAGAAGGGGGCTAGGGGAAAAGGGAGACTGGAGAACTCATCTGTTACCACTACATACCTTGAATATTCACCCCACCAGCAGCCCTATCACTGTTTTGCATCAGAAAGTGCACAAACATGGTGTAAGTACTCTCTTATGTTCATAAATGCTGCTAATACCATGTAGCACTTCCTAAGAAACAGCAAGTTTTCTCTTTTCTCGCATTTAAGTCCATTCGCTTTCCTTTTGTCTTTGTTAGTGTTTCCTCATCACTCATGCTGCCTTTAGACCAATGGTTGTCAGAAAAGCAAAATTAGATCAACTTGCAACTGTCAGATAAAACACACATATTTTAGCAGTTTACAGCTCACTGCTTTTGTCCTTACCCAAAAAAGACCTGGATTTGCAATGGCTAATTGCAAATCTCTCTCTCTTTCTCTCTCAGTTAACCCAACAAATTATTTCTCAATTCTGCCACACTTTTATTCCCAGATTATAAAACGACCCATTTAGCTCCTTCTTCTTTTACAACCTTAATTACATTTGTTTTTCTTACAGCTTTTGGGCAGCATAGTTTCTAAGCTGCTCTGCAAACTACTAATTTCTTTTTACCCAAGCCCTCTCTCTGGTATTTCCCTCCTGGGAAACCTAAGTGAGATTTAGCAGGAAGTCTTTCACCATACATACTTACAAAAGAAGGAATTTCAAATAATGACTTCATGCACGATGCAATATCTCATTGAGTTACTACCCTACCACATCATCTTCCCTCATCTTGCTTTCCCTCTTCCCTCAATTCCCTTGGAATTGGTTGGGATAGATTTAATGTTCTTCATAGTAGCACATACGGTGCGATGTTTCGGATTTGTAACCAAACCAGCACAGATAGCACCCCCATTTCAGGTACTGTAGTGCCAAGCAAGGCCTTTTCTGACACCACCTCACCCCAAGCAGGCCGGAAGTGCACAAGAAGCTGGGAGGGGACACAGCTGGGACAGCTCTTAACTTGTGTTGTGATAACCCACAACACTCGGATCTAAGTATTTAGTGAACTGCAACCAAACTGAAGAGATACTATAGTGGCATTAAACTACTGAAATGGGCTGGAACAGGTTCCTAAGAACTGAAATTTCCAGGGGCAAGGAAGCCCATTTAATAGGGTAATACTTGCAAGCTTTTGCAATCTGTTGCACTGACGCCATGAGGGAAAGGATGAGCGTCATCTTACCTTCCGATTTCCTGTGTGAGTCTAAATTCTAAAATCCTTTCTCTGCTTCTACCTGCCAATTTTTTTCCTGAAGATCATCTCTGTGATAGCACTTCTTGCTGAAGAACTGGATTCAGGCCTTTTTTGTAGCCCCATAGCCCCTAGGACAATAGTAACACCTCATGAGGCCTCCTCAGACCATCAGTCCTATACTGTAATCTCAAATTACCCTCTGGCAAGAGGCTTTGATACTAACTATAACTCTCCCTCCTTTGCCTGCACTATGATTCCAGCATGCAGGTCCACAGAAGGGCTTGTCTCTAACCAGCATTTACTTGTCCTTGATTTTAATGGAGCAAGGGAAACTAAGCCAGGACGCAGATGCCTGTATTAACATAGTTCTATATAGAAAAATATTTGTAGAATCATAGAATGGTTGGGGTTGGACATTACAGATCACATAGTTCCAACCCCCCTGCCATGGACAGGGACAACTTTCACTAAACCAGGTTGCTCAGAGCTCCAGCCTGGCCTTAAACACTTTCAGGGATGGGGCATCCGTAGCTTCTCTGGGAAACCTGTTTCACTGCCTCATCACCTCGACAGTAAAGAATTCTTTCCTAACATGTAATCTGAACTCACTGTCTTTCAGTTTGAATCTATGTTCCACATGTTGCCAGCACAATCACATCTTGAACGACTGCTCAACACCTGGAGGAGGGACAGGAGCCAGCATGTGCCCTGCTGGACTTTGCTGGAGTACCTGTCCTGAAAACACACAAAAGATAGATAGACAGACAGACACAGACAGCCCTCCATGTTGAAGCAGACTTTGTATGAGATGTAGGCAGGCAATGGCACATGAGATGTTACAGTGTCTCAGGAAGGAAAGAAATTACTGTAAGTTCTGTCCTCTGACCCAAACAATCTCACACATGAAGTAAAACAGCACCTCACTTGGGAATGGGATGGCTGTTTGAATTATGAAAGATCTTCGCTGTTCTGACACATATCAGCAGAGCAAATTATTGTAATGACTATTTCAAATGCACAGTCCATTTCAGTTTGGCTTCTCTCTTTTGCAGACTGCTTGGTCAAACTTGTTCAGATGGGCCTTTGGTGGGGAAGATGTGGGTGCCGCACACTGTGCCAGGTGTGGCAAGTTTCTCAGGTGCACACAGAGTGCTGATCACGCAGATATCCTACCATACACACAGGTCATGCAGTTAACCAGCACACATCTGAGCCTCAGACACTCAACTCATGTCCCACAGCAACTCTGCTGGCCGAGTCCCAACAATCTTATGAGAAGGTCTGTGGATTTACCTGTGAAAGCTAACAAAAAACAAGGAGACTACAGAGACTTGTCTATCCAAGCAGCTCACAGCTGTCGTTAAAGGCCTGTGTTTATACCCAGCTCTGGCAACAAGCTTACAGTCCTGTCCAGAAAGAATCTGGAGAGGGATTTGCTCCACTCCTTTGGCACTCCTTCTCGCTGGTTGTACAGCAGAGCCAGCCCAGAAAGGGACACCCAGTCTGTGTGTGCTGCTGAGCTCCACAAGAGCCCAACTGGGCAGGAAAGCAGTGGACTACGTCCCAAGTGTGCCTGTCAGTCTGCCTCATGGGATGGATGCTGGATTAACTCCAATGTTCCTGCGATTCCAGTCATAGGCATATTTGCTCTGTGCAAAGAGAAGGTGTCTTGACCTGTGGTTGCTCCTAGGTCAGACTGCACTCCTGCTGTGCCACAAGACCAAAACCAGCACACAAGAGATCTGGCTGCCAAGCTAACATTGCAGACTGATTATCTTTGTGGTTTTGCCTGTGGAATGAAAGTAGTAACTGAGTATTTTGGGGTAATCACTGAACACCAAAAATTGCAAGGACAGATCATTTCCCTCAGTGGAAAAAGATTTATGATTTGTTATGATAATTGTAACAGCAAATAACAAAACAGTACTTTTTGGAAATTAATTGTTCACCTTTAGTCAGGTTTTGGCAGTACTTGGCTGCTTTCCTTGTTTCTCACAAAAATTATGAATATTCTGTGCAGATGCTGAGAAATGTATTTTCTGCAAGATCTAGGTTCTGTTTAACAGTTAGAAACAGACAAGTCCTTCAGTAGGCCCCACGTACGCTACAGCATCAAGGAGTTTTATGAGGTAACCCTTAGAACTTTAGCAAGTTCTCATTTGGCTATCATAGACCTAAGTAAAACTCAGGACTAATTTTAGCATTTATTGGAATGTGCTGCTAGAAAGAAAAGGTCAAATGTGCTCACAGGAAGGCAGCACCAATTTGAATTTTTGGCTTGAACCTGTTTCTCCTTGCAACAAGTGACACTTCCCTCCACCTACCTGTGTCAAGCAGAGTGAACCACAGGAGCAACAGCTGTTTAAGAGGAGGAATTTTGTATACACTTATAATGTAAAATTTTCCCTTTTCCCCATAATATATTCAAAACAGTGGCTCACTGTCCAGGGAGGAGAGAGGAACACACTGACACAGCACACGTACTGTCTGTGCTGCCGATACCACAGACAGCATTCTCTGCCAACATGAGATACTTACTTTTCAACAAAAAAAGAGCCAAATCGGTTTTTTTCAGCAGTACTTACTTCCCCTGCCCCAGCAGGAAAACCAGCTGCTCTGTTACAAGTCTATGGAGGCAGATGATAATGCCCACTCACCCTGTTGTAGTATTATCCTTTCTGCCCTTTCTATTTGTTTAGAAGAATCTGTCTTGCAGTTCTAAGAGAGGCCTGGAGTTAGGAAAAATGGCTTTCAGCAGTTCATTTACACATGCTGGTACCCTTATGAACACCAGTTAAAAGGCAGGCCCCGTGGATGTGGAGTATTGCAAATTAGTTGCCTGTCTTCTGTAGCTGAAGGATGACTCAAGACGACCTTTTCTGCTTTTTAACAACAGCAAAAGACTGATGCTATATATACATACACATATAAACATACATATATCCACACCAAACACCTATATCTGCTGATCTATATCTGCTAAGGGTGTTTTTTCTCTGTTATAAAAGCATTAAAAACATTTAAATTCATAATCAAGAGCTTAATCATTTAGATCCCACATCTTATTTCCATTTTAAATCCTAAGCAGTGGTTGAGAGGAAACTGATGAAATAGGAGAAAGAATTCAAAAGGCACATCATTCTCATAAAGGTGAAAACAAAAGCAGATCAATATTGTGGCAAGCCTATGACTATCTGAATACAACACAGCAAGCCTTAGAAGGTAAAGAGAAGGAGTACTATTTCCGTAATTTTTATTAAGCAAGTATCCCATTTTCCCAGCAGTGTCAAACAACATGGTAAGAGGTCAGTACCTCCCCAGGCAAATTAAAAGATACTCCTCTGGCAAAGGGGTGGCAAGCAGACAGGTTCAGCTACTCTGAGGAAGCCGACATGGTCATAGCATCTGTGTTTATTTAAGGGAAAAGTACTACCACTGAGGCTTTTCTATGGATGAGAATTTCTCTTTGAAAGGAGAGCCATTTTACTGTGAAAAAAATCTGATAAAGTGTTTCTTCCCATCCTAGGATTTTCTGAGTAAGGAAGCACCAGCTGTGAGCTACAGTCTCATATTAAATATTTGCTGGCTAGTGACAGAGAAGCTTCGTGAAAAGCCTGGTGTCTACGAAGAGCTGTCCAGAGAAAAAGCCTTTTGGCAGAAGACAGGTCAGGTCAGGCCAAAGCAGCACAAGACAACAGTAATAAAACCCACAAAACTAAAATAAAAGAGTTTAGAATAGCCATATAATTGTTAAGAGCGAAGACCTAGTTCACTAAAATGAAAGACAGGCTGGCTATTGACACGTGAGAAGAGAGAAGTTAATCTGAAATATGCTTCATATCAAGATGCATCTCAGACATATTTTCTTTTGGGTGGTTCATTTAAATAAAGACAGAAAATATTTCTCTGCAAGGAATGAAAAATGTTTTAAATACATAAGCTTACAAACCTAGAAAAGAACTAGAGGGAAGAAAGTGAGACAAAAATAGAGGACTTGGATGAATTTCTGAAATTTTGAGTTGCTTTCACAAATAGCCCCAAGAACATTCTGTAGGTCAGAGTACCAAATGTTTCAAAATGTCCTATTCCTCCTTTGGCAGGAGAACTAACCATACCATCACAAGCGGAACAATGAGGAAAACTTTCAACATCTTTACTTTGAATGTCACATGTGCCATGCATTAAGAAGATAAACAAAAGCAGGCAAAAGCAGGTGAAATGGTGCATTTCAGATTTTTACCAGCTAAGATGTCCAACTTGAGAATATGAAGGAACACCTCACATGGGAAAAAAAAAAGGCTGCATGTTTTACTCTCTCCATTTCTTTGCTCAAAATGATGAAGAGGCAGTTTATTACTTAAACCCCACCTGAAATTTTTGGAAGCTTCAAACGAAGGAAGTTGATTTGGAAGAATAAATATTCTTTTCGAGAGGTATGGAGAGAGCAACTCTGTTTTCAAAAGCATTTTTGAAGTAGCATGTTAGTTGATGTTTACTAAATGTAATACAAAGAATATACACGAAGTTGTTGTTCTCCCCCCACCCTGACCTTAAAAAATACATTAAAATTCCTTGTATTGTATCAGATTTTCTACTTCAAAAGTAATTTCTCTTTCTTCTTTTCTCTCTCAAAGGATGCTAATTACTATTAATCAAACAGAAAATGTAATGTGCTTCAAAGTTTATCCTAGGGAGTATGTCTTAACATTCAACTGAAAGGACAAGAACTCTTCATTTACATCAAATCCAAATTTCTGAAGTAATGCAGGACCTCTCCGATTAATGAAATGTGATGTTCTTGATACAATGTTATTGCATTTTCATATACAGTATCAATAATACTTTTTTGGAGGGGAAAAAAAAAAGCTTTGCAGGAATTCTTAAATATCCCAATGATATTTTTATTATTCATTTAAACAGACTTGTACATCACACAGAGCTTAAGAGCATTATTATAAAAAACAATCACTATCCCCCTTTATGTTTTTTAAATCACAGAAGAGTTTAAGAGCTGAGCAACTTACGCAGAGGTGATAGCACTTAGATTTCTCTGAGGTCTCGACAATACTATGTGTCTCATAACTCTAATTCTCAAAGCAGAGAATCACAAATGTCACCAGGCACAGAGGCCCTATTAAAGTATCCCCATTTATCTTTCCAGAGTGCCTTTCTTTATCGCATTATTTGATAGACTGTCATGTACAGGTTTGAGATGCCCAATCTCCTCAGCCCATTCTGTGCTTCTCACAACACAGAGCAATCACAGAGCCCATTTTTCCCCAAAACAAAGTCAGACCATCAGTGAAAGTCTATCAGACTGTGTAAGTATCAACATATACATGTAAACAAAAGTCATCAGATCTTCGGTAAAGGCAGTTTTTTCCTCCAGAATAATAATGAACAGCTTTTGTGAGAAATGTAAAGAGCCAATATGTTCAGCACAATACCCCTGTGTAAGCCCTTCAGAGATTAAACTACAACATCAACGTCTGCTACAACAGTATTTATATATAGTCAACTGGCTCCATGAATAGGAAATAACATGGTTTATTGCAAACAGTAGACTTCAAAAAACAGCTATTTCGAAGTCCAGTTTGTTATGATTTTATTTAAACAAAACATGAGTTAAATGTTTTCATGCAACATTTGCACTTAAGTCTTAAATAATCATGACAAACAGAAGTAAAGAATGCACTAATTATAGACTTTGGTGAATATACAAAAAACCTCAGCATTATACGTTATACAAAGTAAAGAACAATTTAAATACTTCCCCAAAATACTGCAGCAGCCGAGACACAGTGATATGCCTTGCAAGGGCATAGGAATGTAATTTAGAAATCACATGGGAACTACCCCTTTCCTTTAATTTCACAAACAAGACAAAAGCAACATTCAACTCCACACACTGATTTTTCAGGTTATGTCTATGCAGTACCTTGAGTTTTATCCAAACAGTAAAAGTTAGACATGTTTATTTAGTAAACAATTATGCGGTAAATCTCTATTACATTTCTTCCTCAGTATTACCTGGAGTAGCCATGTTATTTAAAAGTGGGCAGGTTTGGTACTTTTATACTGATGTCACCAATATTAATATTTCTTGGGATCTCTGGCAGATTCATATTCTTTACAGCTGAAACAGCCCGGGCTGGAGCTCCTGCTAAACCAGCCTGTATATAAAGTGAGGAAAAATGCAAGTCAGGCAAAGTTGGTCACAAGAAGATTCACCAGCAATATACACAGACAATTAACTTTTCAAGTATTTCTATGGTTACACAATTAGAAAACCACATGGTAATTGTGTTTGGAATGAAATGGGTTACTTGGAAATATTAAACCAGAAAGAGAAAACAGTTCACATATTCCTTTTTATGTGGTAAAACATGTAATGTCAACTGGATGGAAAAGTATGAGAGGAAGGAACAGGAGGCTTATCCAAGCACGTGTAACGTGCACATTACAGAACAGACAGTCTCAAGGTGCTGGATGTCCAATGTGCTGCCTCTGTCTCTTACCTATTCTAAAAGTTCACATGGCTCACAGGTGACTAACATTGGTTACAGGTTCAGAATATGTAACCTCAAAGTAGCAAGGTGCTGAATGTCAGTCAAATCAATGAACAGATACACACACACAAACACACGCACATGTGTGTATATATACATAAAAATATACATATACACACACACACGTGTTTCAAAGTGGCTTAGACTACAACGAAAAGGATAAACACCCTGCATTTGTGGGTGACGAAGAGCATGCAGACAGATCATTTCTACAGACAAACTAGAATAATGTGTTGTCCCACAGTAACTAATTATACACTAACATATCTACATCCCCTTAAGCATTACACAACAACATACTTTTGCCAAATTAAACTATTGAATTAAATAGCACCTATTTTTTATTAAAGTCCTCTACTGCATGCAGTCTCTTTGCACACAAAGCTAGACTCTTTCTGTATAAACATGCAAGTTTTACAGTACAGACTTACTGACTTCCATTTAGTTCTGCTTTTAGATAAAGTAGCTGCCAAGTGTACACACTAAGGTATATTATGAAATGCTAAAAATTTACAGCTCAGAGTCCTGAAGACATACCGAAAATGAACTTTCCCTATTGCTTCTGAAAACATCTATTCAAAACCTTGTTATTTTAAGGACTATTTTAAAAAAACTAGTAAGTGTTAGTGTATTTGATGTTGCGAAAAAAACATACTATTAATTTTATGTACGGAAATGTTTCTCCTGAGAGTTCAGATCCTCTATATGAATTTAGAATTTGCAGTGTGGTTTTACTTCACAAAAGTGTAAAAATAATTTTTATTTTTGCAAGGGGGAAAAAAAAGGCATGGAAGATTTTTAAAAGAAGAGCTCTTATTAGCAGAAAAAGACATCATATTCCAAATTCTCTGAATATGTAAAAAGAACTAGCTTTTATTTTGATGTTTTAAAAGTAAGATTAAAAATACTCAAAACCAATAAAAATCACAATGTGATTTTCAAAACTACTAGTTTTAGAGTGTGGCATCTTGCAGGTCTAGTAAAAATGAGCAACCCACAAGAAACAAAGCAAGGTGCTAAGAACTGGTTTAAAAAAAGATTAAACCTGCAGAAATGGAATCTAAAATCATTTTAGATTTGTCAAAGACTGAAGAAATCAGTACATTTGCAGATAAAGTATCTCTAGACAAGCAATACAGCAAAACGAAAGAAGAAAAACTATGAGAAGTTAGTGTCATATTTGATTATTAAAAAGCACTGGTAGGTAACTACTGCTCAAAGTACAACCTTTTCAGATTCTTGGCTTTCAGTGAAATTCACTGCAGTTGCAAGGTAAAATTACTGAGGAGTGCATCTGACTTCCACGGTGTCCACCTGGTGTACTGCACAAAAGAAGACAGACACCCTACACACTCCTTAGATAATAACTCTACTTTTTGGAGGCTATGAAAAAAAATTTTCTCTCTTTTACTGCTCTCATACAAGAAAAAAAGTCAAGTTAATGTAAGATTTTCACTTTAAATCCTACCTTCTGTTCTTCCTTCTCCCTTCAAAAACATAACCCAAGTCAAAGTAAAACCAATTAAAGTTTCTGATTTTGAACTAACCCTTTATGTGGAAAGGCTAAAGCATCACAAATCCCTACATTTTAGTCACGGGATGATTCCCAGAAGAAGAAACAGAGACCAGAAAGCCATGACTCATCTATTAACAACATCTTCCCTGACAAACCCTCCTATACGAGACACGCCAAAGTTGGGAAAAGCATGTGGGGGCAGAGAAGAAAGCTCAGAAACCCAAATCTCTAATGTAACCAAATATGCTCTCATTTTGGCCCTGACATAACCCAAATTATCAGTTCTCAGAAGCACACAGTAAGTAAAACTAAAAAGGTGCAAAAAAGTATTTTCAAACCCTCTTCTTCCTTGGTTTCCCTTAACATCACCAAGTCTATCAGGTCATTCACTTCAGAGGGTCTTTCAATAGCAGTATTTTCTTAAAGGGGAAAACCTGGCCCTAACACTAGGAGCATTAAGAAATGCAAGTATCCAAAATCTGCATCCCTCAATCTGCAACAAGTTAAAGGAGCAGTATTAGACACTGCAATTTCTTCCTATTTATTAAAAAACAGTGCAGAAGCCATGAAGCTGCCCAACACTTTCCTTTTATATTTGAGAACTTGGAAATACTAATTTTAAATCAAGAGGTAACTACCAGTGAAGTTTTACTGGATAAAACAATAAATGCTTTTAATCCTTTAAATTCTATTTGCAGAAATGGAAGAAAAATTCATTTAGCAAAATGGGGCAATGTAAACTGTTTTCCATAGAGAAGATGAAAATACTAATTAAAAGCAATGAATTATGCAATTTACAACTGAAACAATGGGAAATTAGAAAAATATAATACGTGATGGACATGGTAGCATATGGCTGGCAGTTCAAAGGAGAGGTGCCTTCTGGGTGATTAGGATGGAGATTCTTTACCCTAATTTAATGGAAGTTCTTTATTCTTAATGGACAAATAACATTTTTAGTATAACTGGTCATTATTTTTACCTACCTGCAACTATCCTCTTTACACAGACTTACAGTCCCTGCCTCCCGCCCCAAAGGCATAGGATACGATGGAGACACAATTGAGAATTATTAAAAATACCACAGTTGACACGACCACTGCCCTTCCACCCCCCTACACAGTCACAACTTCCAACAGTCATGTTTTATGAGGACCATTCCAGATCAGGATCAGTGAAGATCCCTGACAAAACTGCTGTGACTGTCCGATTACCTCTTTTTTGACAGCAAGATAAACTTTCACTATCAGACGCTGGAGTAGAGACTTTCAAACTATTACATTCTCTTCTGTAATTCTCTGTATTAAGTGAGTTTGTAGAATAGTGGATACATAAAATGGATAGCAGAATGCTATTTAGCACAATTAATGTCAACCCTATCAAGCACAATACAGTTACATAGCATTTCTAAGAGAGAGCAAACAGTTCATATAAAATGTCTAACGGATAAAATGACTGAAAAGCACTTGAACGCCCAAGGTGGATAACTAATCCAATTCAAATGCTATTATATCTGAACTCCTTAGCACTCCTTTTTAGCACATCAGACAGTGAACTAGTACACAGTCCTTCCACTTCTTTTACTGGAAGTGAGCTGTATTTACAAACACAAAGGTACTACAAGTAAGTACTTTCAGCCCCATGTGCTTCAGCGGAGTTTTCTAGAGGCACCTGATTAATACAGCTTTCACTGTAACACTGAACTCAACAAGTTTCTCCTGTCCTTTTTATCATATAATTCAGCAGGTAAGTTGGTGACGTGCAAAGAAAAAGCTGTTTCCTTCGAAAAACAAAACACATAGCAAGCTTTAAACATGCAGTGAATGATGAATTGTCTGTCACAGCAAGCAAACGACTGAAACAAGTGAAACTGAAACTTCTTAAGACATAATTAATGCGATTTCAGAAAGACAATACAAATTGCATACAGCTGGTATAAAAATAAGCAAATACACCACAGTTTTGCTGCAGCTGCTTTGTACTCTCAATTTCATTTGTTGTTGAAGGATGTGCTTTAATATTGAAATGCTGCATATTAAAATTTTAGGTTCCATTATTGCAAAAGATGCTTGTAAACATGTTCATATACTTTTAAAGAGCAATACCATATATGCAAAAGAAGACACTATTCTATAGATTGAAATAGTCACATTTAATAACAGGACCTTTACTCTACTGGTCCTAACCTATCAAGTGAGAAACATAAGCTTAGGGGACTTAGGTCATTACTAGTCACTATAGGAATCAATTTTCTTTGTTCTTATCATCATCCTTTCTTAGAATGCCCAACTTCATATCAAAGTGATCCCAGCAACCTTGTTTTACTCTTCAAAAAGAAATTCAGATCATTTGGGAAAAGTATTGCACATCACAAACATTGTTAATATGCATATACAAATAAAAATGTTCCAACTGTCATCCCAAATAACTCCACACAGAGCTAGCTATCACTAAAGTAAATATATTAAAAACCACAGACTACTGGAAAACAAAATAATGAAGGCTAACACTCTGCAAAATAAGCCACCCTTTTCCAGATATTTTAGAGGTACTAGGACCTCTCTGCTGCTGGTGTTTCATAGCAATGCTTCTTTACAGAACAAGTATGACTTCAAAGCAGCAGGGTTATGAAATCATGAAAGGATGTAATACATAAGATAAAGGAATGATCATGTCCCCTGCTTATGAGGTTAAATAAATGAACGTAATTAGAGAAAAACCAAAATGAAGTCTGCAAGTATATCAAAATGAGGCCAAACAGATAAGAAGACTTAAGACATACTCTTAGAAATTTTAAGCACTTGAATCACAAAAAGAGTAATGGATGGGAATGATTAATTATTTCTTTGTTTGTTTTTCATTGCCAGACCCAAAAATAAAAACAGAATATGTGTGAGCAGAACACAGAAAAAGAAAAGTAGCTTTGCACAAAAAGAAAAACAAAAACAAAAAAAGAGAAACCAAACCAAAAACCTGAAATCAAGCTCCCTAGTGTTACCAATGAAATACAGACTGTATGTTACAAGTGTTAACATATTAGGCAGAGGAAGGTCATGTCCTTGATTTTCTTCATGAGCTGTAGCATACTTCAAATTTAGGTTAAAATGTTGCTTATTACCAAAAACTACGTTTAGCTAATGCTTTTACAACTTACTGCTACTAAATCCAATTGTGGAGTTATATTTGTTAAATCTTAATGGTATTACAGTACGCTATCGTAGAAAGATCACATAAAAAGTAAAGAGCAAAGCTATCCATAAATTAAATAAACTTAAACTGCTTAAGATTCCACCTGTTTAAAATACCTGCAGTTTGAATACACAGAGACTTAAAACAAGTGGAAATTAATTTTGAAGTACTGCCATTAACACTGACTGACATTCAAACTGTTGAGCTAAACTAATGTTTCAAACAACAAATGGCAGGCGACGTTGACCATAAACTGAACTTCAAACATACAATTTCCTTCTCCCTTCTCTGTTCTTGTTAACATTCGTGTTCAGTAACTCAAGTTATCAGGATATCTTAGAGCAAAATCCAGACATTCAGATTATAATGACAGCAAATGTACACCTGAAGTTGAGTACATGCTGACAGCCCTTCTCATTTTATGTTCAACATACTTAAGGTTGGATGATCAACTTCAGTATTTCTACATCATCTTTACAAATTGCACTGGTAATTTTATTCTCTATGTATAGAACTGTTTCAGTTTGTTGGTTTTGGTGGTGGGGTTTTTAATGTTTCGTTCACCTGAAGCTTATTCTGAAACTTCTCTTTGCAAGCAGGTAAAAGTTCTTTGTTTTTATCTGGAAATACTAAATGGTGAAGCAAAAGAGTTCGTATTACTTATTTTAGATTATCAGGGACAAAATTCTCAAATAACAAAGAAGCTATTTCTATTACATCATCATATCTTATTTTGTTATCTGTGTGTTCATTTTTTACTAACATTAATTTTGCAAGGTTTTCTGGCTAATATTCACACAAGTTCATACTCCTTCGTTTCTTAACAATGATACAAAGAAAAGTTAAATTCTAAAATGCAGGAAGAGAAATAAAATAAAAAATATGATGTCAATGAAAAGCTAGTAAAATACACTATAGCCAATAAAAAGATGAGGGAACTACAAGAAACTAGCACAAAAAGTAGGCTACAAGGACTAGTATGGGTATTTTTACACATAATTTTTGAGTCTGGCCTACATAATTTATTGCCTTTGACATCATTTTGCTTTCCCTTTTTGTTAAAAGTACATTTTTTTCTAAAAGTCAGCAATACCTTTGTCTACCTGTCCTGTCTGGGAGACTGAAAGATAAAGGTCTGTAAGAGAGAAGAATGGAAAGAGCCAGAAAAGATCAGGAGGTTCAGAAAAAATGAGGCCCAACTTAAAAGTCTAAATCACACGCAGTTGAACACTCCAAATAGAGAAGAGGTAGCCCAGGTTTACCTACAATACTTCCAGAGGCTCTGAATAAAATCCCAATGACCCCTCTCCCAAAGAATTCCCTCCCTTTATCACAATGATTCTTTGGTTTTAGGATTGACAGAAACCCATTCACAGATAAAACACTAAACTGCGAGGTAGGAAAATGCATATAAGGCAACATTCCCCTGGGTAGAAAGTTTCCTTTGCAGCCCATCCAAGCAATATTAGCTGAATCACAAATCAAAGCTAGGGACTCCCTTATAGTGGTTTAATTAATCTCTGTTGAAAATATTAACAAATTCTTTGAGTTGATAACTTCACTCAAATACACGTGAATTTAATAAATACATTCAGTCTTTTTTCACTAAATTCTAACTGAAAGCCTGTTTAGAAACCTAGTGCATAACTAAACAAATACCTGATGTCAAATAGCTAAACTTTGTATATTACTGAAAGCCAGATGGGCACAATAAAAACTGAAGTATTTCTGAAAATGTAAGCCAGTTACACCTTTATTAGTTTCATCATTTCAGCTATAAAAGAAAAGGCAATTTAACCTGAAAGTAACTGCTTCATAAATGCAAGAACTATGATGGTGGTCTAAAAGCCAAAGAGACTAAAGCAACAGTGCTGTGGGCACAGGTGGCACTCCTATAAACTATGGACTACATCAGTAATAATTCCTAAATTTAAAAAAAATTTTTTTTTAATTAAAGGAAACTAAGAAGATCCACTAGTTTTGATTTCTTAGTGACCAGCATTCAAAATTTATTAAGTTATTACTTATTTTGATTTACATGGATTTGCTTGTGTCTTGAAAATATGTGTTCAGGAAAGACATACTGGAAGATTTACAATCTTGATCAAAAAGACAAAAGGAAAAGAAACAGCAATCAGGAAATTTCTGTGGATATACATGAAACAAATGATTAATGATCTGAGGAAATAATTACCAGCATTGTGATGTATCTCAGCATTACAGTAACTGTTAAATTTGAAAAGAAATAGTCACTGAACTAAGGAAAAAGAAAGTATTTGTGGTGAGCAGAGTGTGAAATGTTCTGTTCCATCCCAGTCACCAAATGTTTTAATTTATCACTGCTAGTCCTGTACCTTCTATAATTCATTGCTGAATGTAAAGGAACAAGTTCGTATTTGTTCTGCACGCACTTCAAGTTCTATGTGTTTTTTTCAGATCTTCTACCATCTACTTTTATACTAAAAGTTCTTAAAAGAAAGAATGACTTACTGATGAATAATGGAAAACAGCAAGTTATTGCAGCTGGCTGCACTGAATTGATGTGTTTCAGAAGACTAGTCAGAGATTGGCCTACAGCTGATTTGGTAACAGAATTTACACAATTAAATGCTTTCAGATAGAACCAATATGTAAAAAATACATGGTAAAACATAGCTTCTCAGCAAGTTCAGCTTTTGGGAACACTAGGCTACTCTTCTATCAAACAGAAAAATACGTGTCTACAGAAGTTATTCAAATGTAGTAAAAATTTATGAGAATAACTCCATATATTCATCTCTTGCGATCAATGTTTCATTCTGCGTGTGAGAAAAACATTACAATTAAGATTTTGGACATCTTCAAAATCTACCATAGAATCTTTTCAGATGCATATTGCTATGTACTGTATCATATCACATCTAGCTTTTTTCTTGTTTTTCACATATTGTTGTCCTGTTTTTAGATATAGTTTGGAAGTTGTGCAAAACAGACAATTAAATGTATTGAAAAAACTTGAGGTGGCACAGCATGAGACTGCAGAATCAGAAGAACTAAAAAAAAAGCTGGAAAATTCATTTCTCTCTTTATTGCACTTCAGTTAGAACTAGGAAGTTCTCGGGGTCCTATCCTAAAATGTCATTTAGTTCATATTTATGCCACCTGTAAGATTTCAGTCTACTCAGCTGACTTCAACTTTAAAAAGTCTCCAATTGAAGCAAAGGCTTGTTCAGAAACTTGAATATTATTACTTTTATGTGTTCCTCTCTGGAATCACTCTCATCATTTAGACTCCAACACAGACTTATCTAAGATATATTAGCTGCATTTTGGCTTACAAGGCACATATGGTGACGTTAAAGGGACGGTAATATTCTGTACCAAAGATAAAGTAATTCTAAGATCCTTTCTTAATCTAAATGTCTTTCCTAAACACAAATTCAACAATTGTTGAATTGAAAAAGGATTCCCACAACTCATATGTGATCCCTCACTCGGGCCGTTATGGGCAAATACAGAATACCATTTTTTCACTCACCGAAGACCAAAGGCTCAGATGACCAAAACTGCAGAATTCATATTTACTTTGAAGTGCCTAAAACTGGGCTTTAAATTCTATCTAGTCCTTTTCAGTCCAATTTATTTTTTTGTGTTGCACTATTATTACTGCTGCTATTTATTTCAGGTGCTTAGAAGCATAGTAGCAGACAGGAATACGTAGTCTTTGAAGACACCGTTTCTTTATCTAATTTTATTTAAGTGCTAAACTCACTAGTCCAGCATAACAAGTAGGCTGGAAATAAAAGGTTTTCTGCAAGAGAAACTCAAGAGAACTACAGAAGTATCTTAATAGCAATGGTGCACAATGCTATTAGATACAAAAAGCAAAAAGTAATCAGCAGCGACTAAGCAGTTATTACCTATGATGAAAGGTACAACACTCTCAGATACAATTTTTGGCACTATAAGCAAGCAGCTCACACTATTTAGTTTGCTATGAAGGACAAAGAGCATTATATAGCATGCATTTACTACAACCCTGTTTTTAATTTAGAAACTACACAGTGCATCACTCTTACCTCAGATTTCTCCAGTTTAGTTTGAGCATCAATCTGAGTGACAATTTCATTCATGTTGGTCTCCAAAACCATTCCACCCATGACCATTTCGGCCAATATATTATGGACCTAAAAAAGACCAAAAGAGAATTTCAAAATGCAAAATACCATCTTTCCAGACTGTATGGAGGATATCTAGGTACCTCAATACAGGGAAACATGTATTCTGTAAGTCACTTAATTAATGTTAGCAATTAATCTAAAGCCATTCGGGAATAAAACTCATCATTTCATATTCCTTTCTCCAGTATCTTCTTTGTTCACAGCTCTGTTACAAACTCATCTGCTCTACCACTTATCAATGCTAAGAAACTTTCACATTCCTTTCTTTGTTCCCATTTTCTCTCCAATTATTAGAGTTCTAATCAGCATCAACAGAAGTAACACCTCTAGGAAGCAGGTCCTACAAGACTCAAATTGCGCACAAGCAGATGTGTAAACACTGCTTTGGGCTACACGTGAGAAGGAAGAGACTGTGATGCTCACCCACCGTGGATCTCAAGATTAGGCTCAGAAGTAGAACTGACATTCCTGAGCTACCCCATCAATATGGAGTCTTCAGCATCTACAGATAAAACCGACAGCTAGGACTCAAACAAGAGCACATAAACCAGCTGGGGATATTACTGAAACGGGTATGTTTAAATATCCCTCTTCCCTGCAGCCCTGACTTGAGGATGAAAGCCCTGGTTCATGAACCTCTGCTTCAGAGTTTGCATTCACACCATATTAAAGACTTGTTTTGGGTTTTCTTTTTTAAAAAGGCATCCTTCTGCACACTATCTAGTAAAAATCCAGAGTTACTATGTAAAGTGTAATACTTTAATCCTGTATTAGTATTTAAATCTGAAGACAAGGAGCATTTTTCTACTTTTCAGAAATAAACATGCACAATCTGATATCTCAAAAGCATAGTTCTAACTCCTGTTTTGGACATTCTCCCAGTTTCCCTGTGGATCAAAGATAAAAGTAAATCTCTAAATCAAATAACCTGGAGGTAGTAAGTACATCAAAACCCAACACAGTTCTTGATTTGGTGCCATACCTAAAAAACAAAACTGAATTTGTTTCCCTAAGAAATTTTAAGTGTATTCCTGTACAAAGTTATAACTAATGTTACACAGTATTTAAAAATGTTCAAAGAATAGATGGCTTTAAGGAAGCTTAACCCTTTTCTTTTTCTTGCCCTATTTTCTTCTTAAGGGATTGTTTTCTAAACAGCAGCATATAATGACTTTTATTTTGTAATCTGCATATGAAAGGAAATCACAGCTTTCTAATAGAGTTATGTAACTACTGTAATCCATTGACTCCCTTCTCTTAAATATGTTTGTTCCCATGCAAGCAGCAGCAAGATAAAAACAAACAGTAACAGTTTTTTCTTTTTAAATTGCAAATTCATTGCAAATACATATCAAATGTACAAAACCACATTATTTGGTTTACTTTTTCTTATTAAAAAATCATTATTTATTTTCCTAAAGAAATAACAACAAAATCTTAATTAAAAAAGCATTAAGTGCCAATGAAGACAAAATACACTTCAACAGTATATTCAAAATAGTATTTAAGTGAAAGACTGAAGGCACAATAACTAGCCATCTTAAAATTCCAAAAGGAATCTGACTGTTGAGAACATCAATTTTTTAAAATCTGAAATAGCTGTTTTGTAATAACAATTTTAAAATGTTTTTACAAAAATCAAGAGTGCTTCCTATTTATGTTCGATGTACTCTCTAAAAGCATGAATGCATACTCTAAAGAAGAAGGAATGTATAAAGAAAAAACTCTCCCAGGAAAATCTGGCAAACACATTTTCTTGTCTTCAAGCAATTTGATTCTGGATGGTTCACTGTGCTGGTTAGATAATAAACTCTTGCAAGAGATCATGATACTCCCAGAGATATTTCAGCAGGTGCCAAAAACTTGTGAAAAAATCAAAGTATTCCCTTACATCTCTAACTGAATGTATTCTATTATTCCAGTTGTATAATAGCTTTCAGTGATGCCTTTTCCATCAGAAAGCATTAGACTCTTGGACTCAGTGTGGGAATCAGTGCAGGACTGAAATAAACCTGCTCCTCCTCCTCACAAGACATGTGAAAATATCTTGCTCCAGCTATACCAAGTTAGTTTGGCTGCCTATAATACAGATGATCTTTAAAAGAGAAGTTAAATTCTCTCCTGTACAAACTACACTCCCCGACACCCCAAGTCCTCATTTTCTACAGCGCATTAGAAACACTCATTCCCACCTATATTCCATTCTCCAAATGCATTTCTCGTACTGTATCAATATTCTTGAATAAGCATCTGTCTTGGCTCCAGGTTACTATAAGCCATCGCTGAGTGTTGTACAATTATAAACACCTGATGAACATGTTTCCTTACAGAAATACCATATAAAATGTTACTAAAGAGGCAGCAGCTCTTGAGAATGCATAGTTTAACTCTTCTACATGCTACATCATTTTTTACAAGAAAAAATGTTGGTTTAGGCAGCTCTCACAAGAGATTTGCAAGAAAGCAACCTTCCACAGCTCCGTCACGAACTGGAGACACAGAACAACTCTCATTCAAGTAAGTTAGCCAATCCTCACTTTTCTCAATAGCAGACCACTCAAAATACAAGTATTTTAAAGGTTTCACCCCAAAGAGCACCCACACATAAGCACCCATTATAACTAAGACTGTCTAGATCAAACAAGAGCAATTGCTATTCTTCCCTTTAGCACACTTGAAATATATTAACAAGCCAGGACACAAATATCTGACAAGAGAAAGTTAATGCATTAGCTCTGAAGGCTCAGTGCATTATGCTTCTTGACAAGGTGACCTTATCAGCAGTTTAAAGAGAATTTAACACTGTAATTTCATTCTCACAGATACATCTTCCTGTTTTGGTCTCAGGCCAACAAGAATACTGATGAACTTAAAAAAAAAAAAGGAAGAATGAACACGACATCAAATTAGTAACAGCTGCATAACTAATGCTACTGTACAGCTGGTAGCAGCCTTGCATTACTACAGAAGTTCATGTCTCTATATTGTATTCTTTTGTTCATTTATGCTCAAGTTAAAAGTCACTGCACTGGTTAATGTCACCTTCAGAATTTTTTAACTCAAAGTTTCACTGACTTTTGTTGTGAAAATGGATTATTTTTACCAAAATATCTAACTAGTATTTAGGGTTCACATTTTCCTCAGAGTCTGAAAATCCTACTCTAAACATTTAATGAGATTCTCAGGCAGAATTCTAGATTTTTAGTAAATCAAATGAAACAGTTAAATTCTAGCATCCATTTGACATGTAGTTTTCAAGAAGAAATATCATCTCATATCCAATGCAAAGTAAAGTATTCTTCAAGAAATTTAACGTTTTGAAGCACCTAAGTTGTCTACATTTTATTAGAAATACTTTGTCTATGAAGTTATGTTAAGGAATACTCTTTAATGAAACATGATACAGAGCAACAGCTTGGAGTACATATCAGCCAAAGCATTCTCCAGCTAAAGATCAAACGTCTTCCCACAAAACGACTGTAGTACTTTTGTTCTTTAAGCTCAGAAGCCAATATATAAACCACTCATAAAGTCTTTTGTACTTTAATCTGTCATTTTGGAAATATCCAACATGTTCCAGTCAGACTAGAAATCCTAGTGACTTTTCATGAACAAAGTATCGGTTAAACACTAACTGTAGGTAATCTGCATTTCACTTTCTGGTCAAGATGCAAGTGTTGCTTCTAAAAGAACTTCCTGATTTTGAAATAAACTGAGTCAGTTTGAAATGGTTCTTTCAGATACCTAACTTGGTATTATTTTTAGTCTACTTTTTCTATCTTACTTTCCTTTGACATCTTTTGCTGTTGATGCAGAACGATGTTCACAGATGGGGAAAGGTGACTGCACAGAAAGCAACAGTAGGCACAAAATGCAACTGAAGGAATAAATTCTGTATATTAAATTCTCAGCATTTTAGATATTACACCAAGAAATGTCAAAGCATTCTAAAACACAGGTGACTATAGTAACGGCATTTCTCAAACCTAGATTAATAATTAAAACACTTATTCCTTATAGCTGGGAATATTCAAACAAGATTGTTTCTAAATGTTTGAAAAAAGACAAAGTCTGTTTGAGATTTTAAACAGAAAGATCCACACAGCATTTAAATTACATAAAGATAGCATATGAAAGGCAACTTCCAACTCTAGCTGGAAAACACCTAATTTCAGTTCTGAGTTATATAAAACCTAATCATAAACAAAATGGAACACATTATTTAAGCTCTTCCTACTCTAAGAATATTCAGATGTCTTACATTTTACAATTTTATGTGCAATATTACTATGCAAATCTCCCGTATTATTTTATTGTTCCTCAGAAAGGAATGTTCCATTGCAGCTTTCAAGTCATAAAAGTATATTTTAGCAGAAACTGATTATCACTGATAATTAAATCACAGAATCATGGAATCAGTAAGGTTGGAAAAGATCTCCAAGATCATCAAGTCCAACCCCTGACCAAACACCACCATGTCAACTAAACTACAGCACTAAGTGCCATGTCCAGCTGTTTCTTGAACACTTCTGGGTATGGTGTTCCACCACTTCCCCAGACAGTTCGCCTCCATGCCTGACAACTCTTTACCTGAGGAAATCCTTCCTGATATTCAGCTTGAGGCCAATTTCCTCTTGTCTGTCAATGGTTACTTGGGAGAAGAGACCAACCTCCATCCTGCTACAACCTCCTTTCAGGTGGTTGCGGAGAGCAATGTGGTTCCCCCTGGGCCTCCTCCTCTCCAGCCTGAACGCACCCTGCTGCCTCATTAAGACTTACTCTCTAGACCCCTTACCAGCTTCATTACCCTCCTCTGGAAAGAAAGGCAGAGTTTAACACCGTATCAGCTGAACCAAACATTTTACTTGATAAAAATATTACAGGACGCCATCACAGTACCTTGTCTACATGGAAGATTAAATCCAGCTCACAGACATTTTCAAAACATTTGTCTAGTGTTTCCACAAATACCTGCCAAGAGGGGAAAAAAAAGCCAAAGGTCAATCTTTAACAAAAACTCTATAGAGAAGAGACCAACCTCCATCCTGCTAAGCAAATACAGAAACACTGGTCAGATCTTAAGGCATTAAAGGCATTTACAGAAATTATGTGGCTAACACTATGTCAACAGTATGTTATCTACGTAGAGGATAAAATGGTATGCGCAAGCCAATTTAGGTTAAAACTCTGCTTCAAGTCACACTGTTTTAAAAAGAGATACATCTCGAAAAACCAGTAACATAACCTACACACTATAATTTTCTCAGCTGTGATTCAAAGTACTCCTTCCCATTTCATTAGAACTCAATTATTAAGAAAAACAAAACCAGCTTTTCCCATTACTGTTACTATTTTTAATAATTATTACATTGCAGGCATCTCCTAGTTAACCAGACTGTTAACTTTGCTGTTAACTGTCAGCATCACTGCTTCTAGCAGCAGTAAAGAAGCTTTCACCTGATTTAGACCCACTGAATTCAGGATGAAAAACGCATCTGTCTTACTGTCATACCTCTTGATCCTGTCAGGCATATCACCATATAAATTTAGAAACCTCTAGCAGTTTATACACAGGCAAATAACTCCTTTCTCAATCCAAAGTATAAAAGCATAAAGCAGAAAAATCCAAGCAGCTGCTGAACTCCAGCCACTGATGTTCCCTGCCAGATACAGCCTGTACCTCACCTTGCTCTGGGTGTTTCTGCAACAGATTCCTTGGTATTTATGTTTGGTACACCAAGAGCATCCAATCCCCAATTAAGCCAGATAATGAAACGATGATGGTACTTGCAGTCCTGAAGCTCCTGAAAGCCAATCACCACAAGTTGTGGTGAGTACTGTCAAAGACCCCAGTCTCAGACAGTTGTAAGCACAGTTCCCCTTGTGCAAGGGATAACTCCTACAGTCTCAGGTATGTCAAGATCTAAGTAAAACATAAGATTGAGCTTAGGGTCTTCAAAGTTAAAAAGAATTTCTGTAAGAATTAACTGATCTTTTATTAATGGCGAGTAAATAAATTGCACCTTGTTGGAAATGTTTGAAGGCCATTTTGTCACAATACGTATTTAATATTATTTATTAAGCTGTCACTATATGCAATTCTAAACTCAAACTTCCTAAAGAAGCAATATGGAAGATAAATATCTCATTTTGATTCTCTGTTCCACATGATTTATTAACTCCATCTTAGTATTTGAGAGGCACCAGATTTCAAACTGTCTAGGCCCAGGAAAACAGGAAGGAGAAACCATGTTCTGACACAGATAAAGAATTGCTTAGGTTGGAAACCTAAAGATGAATGAGTAGAACAGGTAAGCTAGTACTGCCAAATCCAGCTCTAAACCAAGTCCCTGAGTGCCACATCTAGATGTTTTTAAAACACTAGGCATGGTGACTCCACCACTTGCCTGGGCAGCCCATTCCAATGCCTGACAACCCATTCAGTGAAGACATTTTTCCTAATATCCAGTCTAAACCACCATTTGCACAACTTCCTCTTGCCCTATTGCTTCTTCCTTGGGAGAAGAGATCGAAGCATCTCTATAACCTCCTCTCAGGTACCTGTAGAGAAAGACAAGGTCCCCCCAGTCCTTCTTTTCTCCAGGCTAAACACCCTCAGCTCCCTCAGCCACTCCTTGTAAGACTTGTGCTCCAGCCCCTTCACCAATTCCACTGCCTTTCTCTGGACTTGCTCCAGCCCCTCAATGTCTTTCCAGTAATGAAGGGCCCAAAACTGGACACAGGATTTGAGGCATGGCCTCACCAGTGCCCAGTACAGAGGGACAGTCACTGACCTCACTATTTCTGATCTAAGCCAAGATGCCCTTGGCCTTCCTGGGCCACTGCTGGCTCATGTTCAGATGCTGTCAACCAGCACCCCTAGGTCCTTTTCCACTTGGCAGCTTTCCAGCCACTCTGCCCCAGCCTGCAGCCTTGCAAGAACTGTTGTGAATCAAAGGCAGGACCTGGCATTTGGCCTTGTTGAACCTCATACAATTGACCTTGGCCCATCAGTCCAGCCTGTCTGAATCCCTCCAGCAGATCAACACTCCGCCCCCCAGAACTGGGTCATCTGCAAACTGCCTGACAGAGCACTCGAAGCCCTCATCCAGATCACTGATAAAGATATTAAAGAGGCCTGGCCCTAACACTGAGCTCTGGGGAACACCACTGCTGACCAAACACCACCTGGATGTAACTCCATTCACTTCCACTCTTTTTGGATGAAAGTCCTGCTTCTACAGACATGTATTTATGTCTGCAGGCCCAGTGAAACAGATCTGCTTGACATCAGCCATTCCCAACTGTCTATCTCACATAGCAACAAAGATTACTTCCACATCTCAATCCCTGGTCTTCAGATCCTGCTAACATTCTAAAAGAGAAGAGGATCACACCCTGCTCTTGCTACTACTATCAATGTCTTTAAAATGTTAAAAGTCAAACTTCAGTTTAACTGATGTTCCATGCATTTAGAACAAGGACTATTCTTTAATACCAAAATATCAAATCTGTCACCTAAACTAGGAACATACAGCATATTCAGAGGCAGACTCAAGACAATAAGGTTTGGTGACAGGTTAACTAAGAAAATGAATATGCTTCTGTTAAATTATACTGAAGCTAAGCAAAGCAGGTTTTTTTTTTTTCAAGCAGTTGTTAATTCAGTGGGGTAATAACAATCTTCTATAAAGAAGGGATGCGAGCAAACAGAAAAAATTGTATGTTAAGCAGAAAAAAACTACACATTTGACAACATGTGCAGCAAAACAAATGAGCAAAGATGTTCTCTTACTTTCCTTGCACCTTAGGAGAATGCAGTTACAAGGACAGTGCTGTTTGATATTAGCTGCAAGAAGAAGATTGGAAACAGAGTGTAAATGTAACCTTTGTCCAATGGTTTTAGTTACAAGAGCTAGGAGTTTGACACTATTTTTGAAATAAAATATTCCTCATATAAGTCACCAAGTTTGCACATGAATTCACACACTCTGACGTCGACGTCTGTCTAGTTCCTTGGAAAACAAAGGAATGCATGAAAAACAAAGCCGACTCAAAAATCCTAAAAATGCTCCCGCCCCTCCAGATATAGGTATTTAGTAGCAGCACGTATGCTTACACATCAACAACACAAAAGTTTAATTTTTGTGATGTTCTTCCAGTAAATAAAGCCTCTATAGAAACACTTGATTCATAGTTAAGAGTGGTTACTTCTAAACCTTTACCTGTTACACAGCAACCCCACCACACACTAAATGAACTCACAAATCTCTGTTTACAATGCATGAGTAATGCACAACATATATTTTTTAATCTAAGGGAAGTCAGCTGGCACTGACTATTCTTCACAGAGATTTTTCACTGACTAAGGATTTCTCATGGAAACTTCGGCAATTTCCCCCATCTTCCATTCATGATGGCAAGTTCACTCAGAGTAATGCCAGAAATGACAAGGTTTGCATCTATTATAAATGGTCTTTTAAAACACTAGTGTAGGGTAAATTAGATTTTTTACACTAACATTCCTTGGCCTATTTTAAGATGCCTTCAATAATTGAAATGGTAAATAAAATTAGAGCCACTTTCATCAGAATTTTACTTGAGTCAAATGAATTGCACGCTCTGGTAAGAAGTGCTAAAATTTAAGTACTTCGGTAATCACTTCAGCTGCTGCAGACTTGTAGATCAATAACCAGAAGAGAAAACACATCCGTTGTTTTGGGACACACACACCCTGCACACACATCAGTTCAGACACAACTTGTGATGTTACTGGAAGAGCAGCATAAACAAATGAGTCAAATAGCAGGAAAATAAGGATGCATACACAATGAATTACTAGCTCCCCCTTGTGCTTAATTTTTGAAATTATAATCTTTTATGGTAAAAAGAAAAACCCATGCACATCTCCATGTAGGTAAACAGAAAACAAGGAAAAAAAAAGAAAACCCCCCGCACCTTTCTTTTGTAAGAAATATGCTTTAATAAAGACAGATGCACACTGGGAGCGCAAAGTATATGAAAGAAAATACCAAATTTTAATTGGACATATTTAAGCCAGGAGCTCCCTCTACTCAGCCATATGTCAAAATATAAAACACCATCTTTACAATGAAGGGCTTATTTCTAAAATAAGCAAATAAGACAAAAAAGGAATAAATCATGCATTAGTATTAGGACGATAACAAGGGTAGCAGAAAACTCAGAACACCTAATCAATTAAATGTATCTGAGGATAGATAATGTCAAATATTAACAAAAGCAGGTAAAAAAGATGAACTGAAAACAACAGGAGTAAGTTATACCAGGAATACCCCCTTCTTCTTCTTTAGCTAAACAGCAGTGGTAAACCTGAGGACAGAAGTAATTCAATCTGCCCACGGAGAGTTCTCATCCCAGTGATATGCCTCTCTGTTTTTTATTTAATTAGCATAAAAGCACCTCTGATCAGGATCCGTTATCGTTAAGAACTGAGAAAAACATGTTACATAAACTGCACGGCATTTCCCACATGCATCTCACTGAACAACATCATCTTGCAAGGCTCTATAGATTTTCCCATGGAAGACTGATCTCACAGACTCGCTGCTTGTGACTCGTTATGTCTTTGAAGTACAGCAATAGGCCAACACACTCAAAAATTCTCAGAGCTGACATAGGCTTTTAGGTCCATAAGATACTTAAGGTACCACTGTAAATGCCCCTCATTTTTTCCTTATGGCAATCTATAGCTAGTTGTGTTTTCACACGTATTTTCTATCCATGCACTAAAACCTTACACTTCACAGGCTAACACAGAGACTCTAAAATAGCATGACTGAATTTACACTGAATCCAAAGGACTGCAAAACCTAAGCATAGCACAGATGCTGATCTATCTTTCAACCCAAGTAAGCAAATATAATAAAAAGAAACTTGTGTTTACATTTAGAAGAAAAAGAAAGAAAACGGTCAACAATTAACAATGCGAATTAGCCCTAGGTGTTGGAACACAGAAATCCAAGTTGAAGACAGTATTAAATCTGAAACAGTCTATGACTTGTAATACATACAGCATATTCATTAAGTCTTTGTCAAGAAGACTTACCTGTGAATCAGCTCTGACCTAATGACAAGGTAAGGGGCATTCACAAAAGTATCTTAGGTACTAGAACAAAAACTTTACGCTGAAAAGAACTGCAGACTGCCATATGTAATCTGATCTCCTACGCATTTATTCAGTTTATGTGACAGAAACCTCTGAAGTGCTATACTGAGTTTGAGGTTCATTTCACCAGTTTACTTTCCACCGTAAACTGGTCCCTTACATATCTACTTACTTAATTCATTGTATGTATGACTCATCACAAAGTCCAGATGTCTTACTCTTACCTGTGTTATCTCTGAACTACAGTAAACAAAGATGTATAAAAATGGTTCAACACTCCTCAGGAAAAAACAAAGCTTATTTGCTTGACTCAATATGGGTGTGTTAGTCTGCACTGCAGATGGGGTTGACATGTAATAATAAAATTTCTGAGATTCAGTATAAGCTACATTTAATTCTGATTGCTA
Source organism: Rhagologus leucostigma (assembly GCA_013397725.1). Taxonomy (NCBI): domain Eukaryota; kingdom Metazoa; phylum Chordata; class Aves; order Passeriformes; genus Rhagologus; species Rhagologus leucostigma. The sequence continues at coordinate 111,743 of VZTD01003897.1, read as the reverse complement.
CTGCTAAAAGGATTAAACAGATCCTTCTTCTGAGCCAGTCCGGAAATCAAAAATATTTAATAAATCTCTGTATACTCTATACTATAATCAAATGGTTGAATTACAATAATTAAGAGAAACTGGAATCCTCAACAGCTGTAGGTGAGACTGTATGATTTATAAACCAAATCATACAGGTAAGAAAAACAAAATATTTCTACAAATGGAAATAGCATTTTTATTATTTCAGCTTCCTTTAAGCAATTATACTGACACGTAATTAAACACTGGAGCACTTATGGAAAAAAGTGAAATACAAAGACTAGGAGATTAAACTCTATCAAAGTAGTTTTGGTACAAGAAGCAACACAATTTAAAGAAAAGTTTAAATTCTCCAACTCAAAAAGTTTGGGGGCTATATAATTATAGGTAGTAGCAAGCTCAAGCAATTTGCTCCAACACCTGAACGTACAATTTAGGTTGTACTATCTATGAATATGCTTCTTTGTTCATAAATATTTTGGCACTTCCAGGTAAGAAGACACACTGCACAATAGGCAGCTAAGCAACCCTGTACAACGAACTGCTATGAACAGGTACAGCCATTGTGTACCTTACTCGTTAATGCCGCACTGTTCGGATATTGCAGAATGTTCCAGGACCAAAGAGGACACAAGAATCCAGAAAGGAGTTTCCTCCCTGCTACCCACACAGGCACTCTTCTGGATCTACGTCCAGAAGAACAACACTGGAGCGCTGAACAGTAGGAGGTGTCTGTGAGAAGCTATACAGCTTCAAGAAAGGTCTGCAGGGAATTGTGAGGCCTTAGAGACTCAGAGTGTTTTTACAGTGAAATAATCAACAGATACAAGCCCAAGTCTCAGGACAGATTTTACTTACGTAAAAAATCAATTGTCTTGATGTGAAAGCTTTTGAAAGGCTTAACAGTAAGTNATATAAAACTGAGACCCATTTTATGCAATGGCATAAATCACTTCATGGTGTGAAACTATTTTTTGCCACATCTGAGTTCACTAATGATCATCGGTGGAATTGTTTATTTGCCAGTTTTAAGTTGAAAAAATCACTGATTTAGTCAGAGATCTCTTGACCTAGGAGCGTTCATATTATCAGACATGATACTTCTTACTAGGTTGCTACAGACATATTTAGCAGTTTAAATAGTGGCCACAGCACCAAGCCCACCTGAGTTTAAGAAGCATTTGGACAATGCTTTCAGGCACGTGGTGTGATTCTTGGGGTGTCCTGAGAAAGGTCAAGAATTGAACTCAGTGATCCTGATGGGTCCCTTACAACTCAGTATACTTTATGATTCTATGAAACCATACCTGTAAGCCCTGCAGGAGACATTGTATTTGAGGAGTCAGTGATCGTGAACAGGCCCTGTCTGCTCTACTGGGCTGAGCAGCCTGGATCTTCTTAATATAATCTATAACCTGTGATATCCTTGGCAAAGATGAACTGTAGGAATGGAAGGTACTGATCCTGACCAAGAGACTGTTGCATGTTTAGGGGTTAGTAATCCACGTAACACAACCTGAATAGACACAGGCCTGTGCTGTGCTGCAGAAGTTCCTTGGCTAAGGGATACACTTAGCTCACTGGACTGGAGGAGCCTGCAGGCAGCTCTCACGAGGTACTGGTTAACATGTCACCTGCATGTGGCCTTGCCATGACCTCAAACTGCAGCAAGAAGTGCTCCTGAAAATATCCTCTCGAAGAGTTGTTTTCCCGTGAGGAAATTATATAATAGCTCAAAGATCCAAAAGAGGGAGAGCTTCTCTCCACAGACAGAATCTGCTCTGCCCTGCACACTGTGGGAAAATCCACCTGGGCTCCACCGGGTGCCACACGAAGGCGGCATGCCCAGAATCTGAAGGGGTGTAAGATTTACTATCTACATTCCTCTTCTCACTCTGTTCTATTAAGCAGTTACCTTATTAAGCCTTTCATGCTGTCAAGCCTTTATTACAGAGCTACAGAAAGAACCCAGACTTACGGATCTTCTTTCTCCTGACCAATCCCCACCCTACTCACCCCAATTCACCTGGTGCAGAACACGTACCTAGGGGGGCATTTGCCCTCCTTTTCTAAGGCATACCTGTCAAAAAGCTCATAAGCCACGAGGCAAGTTTAATCCAAAGAGGTTTTGGATATATTTATTCATTATATATTAATAGTGAATATATATATATACATACATGCATGTATGTGTATGTGTGTTAATCTGGGTATACACAAACATACATAAATATATAGATATACATACAGACCATTGCCTATCAAACTTCTTATAATCTACACTTGTCTAGCAAATGTTTGAATTGAGCAATTTTTACCTGCAGCCAAAAAAAGGCCTTGAAAAGCTAAAACAAAAAATAGATTGTGTCCAGGAGGTTCCAAATAAACTGTTTCCTTACTTTCTCATCAACTTGGAAAACAACTTTTTCAAGGACAGCCCAGAAAACTACAAAAAATGTAAAAATAATACTCGGCACTTCTTGGTAGGTTCACGGTATAAAAGAGACCTTCCAAATATTACCAAAAAAAGGCACAGCAAAATATTTAAGTTCTAAGGTACTTCAAAGTTGACTTTCACTTATTAGGAATAGAAAAAACCCTAAAAACCCACAAAGCAGCGAAAAAAACTTACTTGTATGAGGTCTAAAATACCAAGCTCACTTTCTGAGGAATCCACACAGAAGACAAAATACAAGGTGGCATAGTGTCGGTAAATTAGTTTGTTATCAGATCCACCTATTAATCTAAAGAGGAAATAAAACAAGGAAAGCTGAGTTAGCATCTCAGGATAAGCTGGGCAAATCCTCACAGTTATTTCAATTAATAGGAGGCCTGTAGTTAACAGCTCGAGCTCTCCCAAGTCCAACTATATTGCAACTTTTATTTTGTGATATAATTCCAATGGAAGCTAAATAACAAGACAAACTGACTCACACTTACCACACAAGCAGTTATTGTTATCTATATGGATAAAAATGACATCAACATGTGCACCTTTTTATTAAAATCAATTCAAACAGATCATAAAAAGACAGGTATTAAGTTTACTTCCACTCCACACTAGCAGGCAGGCACTGCACAGGGATTAATCTGCTTTACAGATTAACAGTGTATGCCTATGAATCCTTCCCTGACTTTCTCAGAGGAGCACCAAGAGAAGAAGAAAACTGTAATGAAGACTGGCATTTGGATTACAAAAAAGCCTTAAATTAGGTTTACGATCCATTTAATAACCAAGAACATATAACACTTATGCTACAGAATGTTTGATATCTTGAGAAGTAGGACCATACTTCAAGCAATAGTTTATAATGCAGTGTTACAGCCAGAGAAGCAATTATATTTTTATGGACTCACTAATCGTCACGGCACTGAATAAGAGGTCTAAAGAGGTATAGTCTTCCACTCTTCTGCTACGGCCTTCCAAAAAAAGGCACATAAATCACAGGAGATCTACATCAGATCACTGACATTTGCTTTGTGCTGTAAGAGGGCCGCTCATACAGATATGAAAATATTTTTTAGGCTGAACCTACATGGCCATGACTACCATAATTTTTCCTTAATTCTGTACGAGAACTGAATCACCTGTTCGGTGTACCATAACTTATTCCTTGAGTGTCTGTCTTTATCACAGGGAGACAACACACATATTTAAAAAAAAAAAAATCTTCCAGGTCAGTTTCACTCAAGCACTTTGCATTAATGCTTGCTGGAGAGCAGGGATGGGGGTAGAGAAGGAGAATCTTTTGTTTCTGAAGAGCAGGAACTACATTTATGTATCAGACAACACAACTACAAAGAGGAAAGTGGAAAGAAATGGCAATTAAAGTTGCTTCCTTCATGGTTTATTTACCCAGCTCCTTTGAATACTTCATATTTGAAACACATAGTTCTACACATAAACTGTTGAGGCCTTTGCATAAACTGCAAACTATAAAGTGATGCCTGTCCTGAAAAAAAAAATAGACTGAAAAAAATACTGAAATGGTAACCCTGGAATTGAGTAGTAGGACGAAAGCAAGAATTGTGTTCTCTGTCTCACTTTATTTTTGTTAAGCAGCTGTGATTGTTTAAAAAGCTCTAAATGTTTTCTGTCTTTCACTTACAGAATTCAAGCCAGAATGTTTCCAACTTAACATCACGTCAAAGAACCTAATGATAGAATCACCAGTTGAGTAGTTGGAAAAGAATAATTTAAATTTAAAAAGCAGTAATAAAATCAGGAATCATTTTGATCAAGAAAAAAGACATCCTAGCTGACATGGTACAGCTAAGCATTTAACTGACTGCACACAGAAAATCTAGGTGTTAGCAGATTAACTTTCAGTAACCAGAAATTCCATAAATATAATATTTAATGGACTATGACAATCTCTATGTCACAGGCTGGAGATCATGAGCTTACTCCATCAATTATGACCCCTTCTCCTAGAAGGTGGCTTTTAAACTATTTACTCTTGATGGCTACTAAATACTCCAAAATAAAACACATCTCCATTTCAAAATTTCTTCAGCTAAAGGACGGCGACTTTCAGAAACAATGAAGATGATTCAAAAAGGATTATTTTGTGTTTGTCTTATAGAGACAGAACACATAAGTCTCACTTTCCTCCTACCCTGCTTCTCCTTTATTAATAAAATGTCTTGGTTGAAACTGTACTAGTTAGCACATTTAAAAACAATTTTTTTTTTTTCCTAGTTTATACAGCAAGCCCAAATCTTGATAAAAAGGCTAAGGAACCCTACTATCAAAGGCCATCTGCTCAAATTTTAGGAGTTCAAGCCAAAGCAACAGCTCCAAAATATTTTCATTTTCTAAAGATTTAGCTCAGTTGGTCAGAGCATGGTGCTAAAAACATCAAGACTGGGCTGTGGATTCCTGTATGGGCCGTTCACCTAAGAGACCTCGTGGGTCCCCTCAGAATATTCTGTGAATCTGTGACTCAATGGGTATGGCAAATGCCAGTGCCTCTTAAAATGAGACCAGAAATCTTTAGCTCGATCATAGCAAAACAACATCTGCCTGTTCCTTCCCCATCTTCGTATCTGAAACAATCATGGCACTAGATATGGCACTGTGGCCATTACAGCACCAGGAAAAAAGTAGTTTTACTGCCTAAGACATTTTGGTATCTATATCTATGCTTCAGTTAGCAAAGAATACGAACACTTGGTGCAACATGGTATCATTCCCTGTGTAACAACAAATCTCAAGTGAAATGGCATTTACATTACAACTGGGAAAAGATATACTGCAATCAGCAGTAACAATACTTGAAAGTCAGTACTAGGCATTTATTTCAAACTTGATACTTACAGTCCTCCTTCTAGAAAATTACAGACATTCTCATCACGTTTCGATACTAAATGGAAAGTTTCTCTGATAATTTGTTGCTGTGTATCTTCACTCTGTGAAAGAAAATACACTTTGCTAAAAAGGATTGACAATGCACAGCACAGAGATAAAAAAACACGAACTATATCAGCACTCTCAAATTATATACTTCTGAAGCCTTAAATCTGCCAGTTAACAAGACGTATAGTGCTTGAGTCATTTCAACACAAAAAGCCATTATTTACAAGTTGCAGAGAAAGGTATTACTGAGAAAGTGGAAAAGTGATTGTTTTTAAGAAACTTCTGTAAAAAATTAATCTGAAAGTAGCTTTTTTTAAGTAAACCGGAAGTGTTCTCATGTAGCCTGAATTTTTTATATCTCCAGTGTAGTCTGAACAGCTACAGACGTGCTTTGAAACTATTTTTATCCAGAGAGTAAAACAAAATCCCCAAAGCTTGAAGGGAGCAGGGAAGCTACAAATCCCACAGTAAGTAACACTTCCAGAAGTAGCTTAAAATACCAGGGCACCAAGAGCAACAGGTTCTCCTAAGCTATGACCTTAACTCTTAGCAGATCAGAAGCATCACTTCTGAGATTGAATTCTTCTGAATCTTTAGAAACTTTATTTTTAACTTTGAAATGATGGCCACGGGTCTATATTCTGAAAGACGAAATGATGACATACATATCTTCCTATTTAATTGCCATAAATTATTATTTTTTCTACTTAAATGCAAAATACTATTAACTTCATTTTATGCAGTTTCCATTCTCATATACATCAGCTTAAAAAGTTAGACCCATTTTATAAGTTTTAGTATCATGAAAGAAAGAAATACCTCTTTCACAGATCTGACCAAATCAATCTCTCTAGAAAGTAGGAGATGCTTCCCCTTGTAGAAAAAAGCTGAGATTTGCTTCCAGTACTGGTTCAATTGACACTAAAGAATGCACAAGCTTCAAAAGGTCCACAAAAAAACTATGCTATTGAAATCACACATAAAAATACAATCTAGACGACTGCACTTGTTTCTGTGCACCACAAAATTTCTTAGTTTCCTTTGCTATTCATTTTCAAAACTTCAAAGCATTCTGCTTATACAAACATGTTACCCTACTTTAAGCACTGAGAATTTGTTTTAAGTCCAGCCATAAAATCAGTAGATCAGAACAGCTTTACAAGGAAAATCTAGTATCCTCTGGCCATACGTTCCTCTCCTTCCCGTTCTCCTTCAGTCACACATAAGAATGACCAGTGTCAGTTACACTCCTTTAATTCAAAGCCTGACCGTGCAAACCGAAGTGTCACAGTCACTTCTGCTCCGAGGTGTACAAGTAAGATACATCCCTTTCAATGAACTATGACTTCTGTAATAGTCAGAACTGCAAGAAAGGGGCACAAATGCCAGTAAGTAACTGCACTGCTGGAAAAACAGTAATTGGTTTACATAACTTTAAGAAATACCAACCGTTTTCTGGCATTTTAACGCCCAAGCAGACCTCAGCATTTTTGCTAGGAAATACAGTACGCTCAAAATATTACCTTAAAATCTCTTATCCTTGAACTAAATCACGAGTTTCCACTGCACTTTCTTTCCATTCAGACTGAGCACTTGTACTGCATTTTCACAGCTGCTTTGCTACTTGCCTTCTCCCACGTAAAAGAATACTCTTTTCTAGTTCACTACATTTTCGTGCCAACCGTAATTTTACAGCACACTTCTTCCAAAAAAAACCTTCTGCTTAAGAACTCACGTCTCCCGTTCTGACAGCTTTGCCATAGCATGGAGCGTCGCAGCACCACGCCGGACAGCAGAGCTTATCCACACAACAGCTCGGAGAGCCAAGTCTGCCGCTGGACGAGACTCTCTCCCACCCCCCTTCACCTCTGGAGCTATTAAAAGGCAAACTCCAGTAAAAATAACACCGAATTTCTTCGCAGCCTCATGTACACGATCTCAGCACCGCCCCTTTCCCCACGGCGCTGCCCTGGGCCCAGCGCAGCGGGCAGGGCCGGGCCGTGCCGGGCCGGGGAGCCTCACGTACAACCCTGCTGCCCGGCCGTCGCCCGGCCCACGCCCGCCCCGCCGAGCCCCGGCCCGCCCGTACATAGCGCTGGTAGAACTTGGAGAGCCGCGGCTTGCCGTGGTTGTTGAAGATGAGGATGGCTTTGATCATCGTGGGACGGCGGCGGGGGCCGGCGGCGGCAGCCGGACGAGCTATGCTGTGTCCCCCTCCCTTCCCCTTCCTCTTCCTCTTCTCCCTCCTTCCTCTTCCTCGCTCTCACCACCCCCGTCCCGCTCTCGGGGCGGTGGCGGCGGGGGCGCGCGCACCACGTGACCGGCGGGGCGCGGCCGCTGCCGGCGGGACGGCTCGCGTCGCACGTGACGCTCCCGGCGTGTCACGTGACGGGAAGGCGGTGTCCCACGAGGGACAAAACGCGTCGCGGGGCGGAGACCACCCCTCGCCTGGCGTCACTTCCCGCCGCCCTCGCAGCAGCACCATCATGGC
>VZTD01003897.1:92902-103800 GCA_013397725.1 Rhagologus leucostigma | reverse complement strand
GGGGTGGGCGGTGTGGGCCAATGAGCGGCGAGGGGCGGGCCCGCTGTGACGCGCCGCTCCCCGCAGTTGATGTGCTGCTGAAGGCCGTGGGCGACACCCCCATCATGAGGACCAAGAAGTGGGCGGTGGAGCGGACCCGGACCATCCAGGGCCTCGTGGACTTCATCAAGAAGTTCCTCAAGCTGATGGCCTCCGAACAGCTGGTACGGGCGGGCACCGGGCGGGAGCTGCGGGCGCAGGGCTCACGCTGTCAAACCCTGCAAGGACACTGTGGGAATCCAGGCTACAGCTTCCTGGAGGAAAGTTGGAGCAGGAGCACCGAGAGAACTATTCCAAGTAGACTCCAGGGTGTAATGCTGAGGAGAGCTGCAGCAGCGCGGTCTGGGTGTGCTCGGCGCTAACCTTTGAGCTTTTTGCGGTGTCTGTATTTCTTGGTGCCTGATGCTGCCAGGCAGAGCTGTGTGCACGCTGGGCAGCGGTGCATACCAGGGAAACATTCCTAGGCACCGTGTACCCGGGAGGAGCTAGATGTAGAGACAGAGTATTTGAGAAACAATCCAAAGTGTTTGGGGTCAGCTTTCTGAATCTGAGTGTCTGTTTCCTTCAGAACTTACATCTAAAGCAGTTTAGTTAGTGTCATGGGACTGATTTTGCTTTTTAAATGGGTAGCTGGGAGGTGTTTGCGCTTGGGCAGCAGATTGCCGGCACTGTTCATGAGTTCCTTCCTGCGGAAGTGACTAGCCAAAGTGGCCTCATGATAACACTGGAAGAGCTGGAAATACAGTTACACTGATTCTGTTGTTCTGCAGTGAACTCTTAACATCCATAGAGTTTGAAGTTTTTATTTAAGATATACAGTTAAAGCTAGACTCATTAAAATAGTCAGGTAAAGTGTAGCTGAAATCATTCTGTTCTTGGTTTGGAGGATTTTATTTAAGTATATAGGCATAAATGCACTGGCCTTCTCATCCACCTGGAAATCATGATGGATTTGCTTTTCCATAGTTTAATATCTCAAAGAAGAGCCATAGGTAAGATATTAACTAAGGATGTTCTCAACAGTTTGATTCAGTGACTATTATCTCATTGTCTCAGGATAAAAAAAAAGGAGCATGTAGCCTTCCTGTGTGGCTTAAGCCTAAGGCTATGCTTCAAGAGCAAAGCCCTATGAATTTTATATCTTTTATGTGGAAATAGCACAGGATACCCCAGTACTCACTGCTACCTCACATGGCAGATCTCAAGGCCCTCTGTGACATTGTGGAGTGGCTCCTATACGTGTAAATGCATTTGGAGCAAGAAGTGAGAAGGATCACATGAAAAAAGAACAAAATGTTTCTAATTTCTGTGATGGCCATTGTAATTGAGCAAATCTGGAATAGTTGAGTGGTTTGGGTTGAAATAAGAGCAAGAGCTAAACCAGTGAGTTCACTTTGTGCTGCTGTATGGGAGAGTAATGGGTCAGCTTGCAGGAAAAGGAGGTCAGCACGCTTACTTTGGCTAGGTCTGTCTGGCCAGACAGAGGTGGCTCCTCGTGGTCATGTTGCCCCTCCATGCTGAAGTGAAGACAGTAACTGGTAGTATTCTGGTATATGCTTAAGGATTATAGCAGAGCTTTTGACTGCAGAATGATTCTTCTGTGCTCCCAGTGAGATCTCTTGTGAGATCTCCATCTCTTCTCTCTCATTTTCTTGCAGTTCATATATGTAAACCAGTCTTTTGCTCCATCTCCAGACCAAGAAGTGGGGACCCTCTATGAGGTAACTTTCATCTTAAATATCCTTTGCAAATGTATTTCACAGGATTTGTCAGTACACCCCTACCACTTGAAATCTGTTACTGCCCCTAGCAGTAATAGCTTGCATTTAGTGTAGTGTGTTGATATTCACAGATCTGTATGAATCTACCTCAAAGAGATGTGACTTCGTGTGACTTCATGGATGTGACTTCCAGATGTGACTGGAAATGCATGCCTTCATGTGCAGTGTGTTGTCACGCTTCTCATTGTAACAGAGATCTTTCTCATGACAATATTCCATTACACATTTATCTGATGGGAAGGCTTTTGTTTGTTTTGCTTCATGTATATGTTAGCCCATGAATAATTGTAACAGTTCTTGTTTTTTGTTTTTCTTGCAGTGTTTTGGAAGTGATGGCAAGCTTGTACTGCATTACTGCAAAACTCAGGCATGGGGATGAATGACTGACAACACAGTTGTTCAGGTGTTCTCTTCAAAAATAGAGAAGGGACTAACTGAAGCTGTAAACACAGAGAAAGAGGGATTTTTGTGTGCTGCCTATGAACATATGATGCAGGTGAATAGCATAAGCAAAGAGTTGCCTAGGCTATCTGATCACATGGCTTTTTCCTGATGTACATTTGGAGTGCAGAAAAAACACCTGCATCTGCCATCTGTAGAGTAGAGCCAGTGCCCTTGGTGCTGACTTGTTAATTGCTGTATCTGAAGGGAAACTATTTCAGTTGTCTGCAGGACCAACTGGACAGCTCTGTCTATATGCTGTACTGAAAATAAGTTTTTATTAAAAGTGATGTCTATTGTACATGTAGCCTGGGATTCAGTTTAGTGCTGATGTGTTGTACATCTGTTGTGTGCATCCTGTTCTTTGTGAAGCCTTCATCTTGAATATGCATTATCTCATATCATTTCAAGACAGTATTTTTATTTTTTTCTTGTAATATGTAGGAATTGGCATATTGTCTAATTTCTCCACCCTTTGCCTTCATCATGTTGGTCATGTAAGTACCTCATTTATAATGGCACAGCATCATGAGAGGCCTCAAAATACTTCCCTCCTGCACAAATGTAGTGATTTGTTGAAGGCTGAACACTTCAGCAGTTTTCAAGGTGTTTCTTCTGACACTATTTGATGACTTGCGTCTTTAGTTGAATGATGCAACTAGCTGTTGCATCTACAGTTCATTAAGAAATAGATATGAGGTGCTAAAAACTTACTCTATATATTCTCTTTTTGACTGCTGTAATTTTTGTGTTACAGCAGCTGTGTGGTCCACTAAGTCATAGCAATGAGGATTGACTTGGAGTTTTTTCCATTATGGAGAGGACTTGGTACCTTGTCTGGGGTACTGACCTTTGCTTTTATTTATTGAAGAGTTTGGATGTGAGGGGTGGGGATTTTTAGTGGGTTTATTTGAAATGTCTGCTGTACAGTCTTTTATGTTTGTTTAAGCTGAACCAAATTAAATGTTAGTTGTTTGCTTGCAGAGTGTTCTTATGCTGGATGACAGTTTTTGTCCCTGACATAATCCAGTTCTTCAGCATGTACACATGAAACAGGCAGTTAAACCATGTTTGTACAATAGTCTTGAACTGCTGTTTCATACATAAGTGGTTCTTATGTAGTCTCTGCAAGCTGTGTATCAGATTTTTTTCCACCTCAGAGGAGTTCTGAAGAAATACTGATCTTAGCTTACTGATGTTGCCGCAGTTTGCACACGGTGTGCATGTATGCCACAGTTACACAGGCACGTGCCCTGAATGCTTGCTATGTGAATAGCTTGATGTATCCTGGCGCTTTTTAAGTGGAAAACTTGGATTCACTGCATTAAACTAACAAGGCAGAATTGGTTGTAAACTTAAAACTTCAGATAATCCATACTTTTGCCTGCTCAGAACCCTGATCTCATGAACTTCCATCTATTTAAGAGAGCTGTTGCAGAGGGAAGCACTCTGATTCTGTCTTGTTGGGGAGATTGCCTGCTTAGTTACTGTGAGGCCAGCACAACCTCGACAGCCACTAGAGGGTACACAAGGACAAAGGTATTTGCATAGTTTTGTCTAGGGCGTTTTTCAGTCTTTTTCATAGTATGTCCACTTGCTGGCCTTACAAATATAAGTAGTTTGTTCTCCCGTGTGACAGTATGTTTACCTAAGATAAGCTACTAGTCTGGTTCTCTTTAAAGAATGTTCTATTGGTGCCTTTCACCTCACTTGATCTTAACAAATGCAACTACTGATAAACTGCAAATGTGCTCTTTAGAAGTGATGCAAGAAGGTTGATGTGTGTGTGTTTGTGTGTATTGGGGGGGGGGTGTTTTGGTTTTAAAAAACAAAATTACTTTAAGATCTTAAAGTGAAGAAGAACTGTAGGTCATTGTATCATGCCAGCTAATTATAGAAGGTTGTCATTTATGCTGAATCTATAAATAATTTTTATCCTCTGAAGTTGAATAAAAAAATCATTTGCCTCTATTCCTCAAAATGTGATAATCCAATAATGTAAAACCCACAGTAATGGTCTGGATTTCTTTCTTTACCACATGCATTTTTGGACCCGGATAAATGACTCATGAAACTTTGAATTATTCATTTATTTAAGATTCAGCTTGTTCCCTGAACAGTGCTTACTTATGACCATTTGCTTCAGCATTCTTCTGCTCTTAATTTTTCTCTAACCCCAAGTAATTTTTTCTTGGCCCCTAGTTTACCAGTATACAGTAAGTACTTAACCTGATCCAGCCCTTGCTTTCTGTTTCCTCAGTGCTCCTAAGTGGCTGCCTTTATTCTGTTACTTTTAATGACTGCCAGTTCTAGTTCTGCTAATTCCCCCATGTAACTTCTGTACCTTCTTTACGGAGAGAGTCCTCCTTTTTGCCACTTTTCCTTGTAGTTTTGTACCTTGCATCAGGGAGGTAGTCAGTACTTACCTCTGGTAGCTCTTTAGGGACCATGGACTCTTTCTGTCTGGAGTTGAGGTGTGACTTGAAGTGGCAGAAAATTTTCGTTGTTCATATTCTTAAGTAACAAACTAGACTGCAAACATATCGAGTAGATGTGTCAAGTGAACAAATGAGTGATTCCCAGTACATTGCTTGTGGAATTTGCAAAAGATGTGTTAAATCTCATATTTTAAAAAGGGACAGTTATAGCTTCTAAAATCATAGATGATCCTGAAATGCTTATCTCTTTAAAAAGAATATCTCCGGTAAATTAGAAACATCAGAAGGCCAAGTAGAATATCAGCTGTGTTCTCTGCATTTGGTATGCCTTGAGCAAAAGTGGTGACTGTTACCATTTAAGTGACTTCAAATGCTAAAGTGGGAGAAAAAGGATGTGAAAGTAAGGACTGACTCTTGGACAGATCAGTGAGAGTTGTACAAAACAAAAAAAAAGTCTAGATTTACTCAGTGTTCCACCAAGATGCTACTATACTGATATACTATACTGAACTGAATCGTAATGTAATTTAATTCACTTGATTTGATGTAACTGAATTAACAGAAAAGGCAAATTGAAAAAATTCAGTAAACTAATTCTTAAAGACTGAGAAGTAAGAACTATTGGAAAGGGAAGTTACACTGTTTTTATGAAAGACCTAGTACTTCACAACATCCTGATATTAAAAAATAATGCTATGCAAAATTCAGTTACCCTGTTTCACGTTAATAATCACCAGATGCAAACCCTTTAAACTGTGAGGCACTATTTTTATGAATTATTAGAATGGTTTAGAGACATTAGAGACTTAATGATAGAATTGTAATTTGTAGCTTGAACTAATCTTAAATGAACATGGAAACCTGAAGGAGCTAAATGAAACTAAAGTTACCTCAAGAGTGAAATGATAAAATACACAGTCGTGCCACCTATGTGCATACTGAGCAAATGTCATCATTTCCAAGACTTCTGAATCTCAGAAAACTACGGCTAAGATTTTAACAGAAGATGTGTCTGTGTTAATTATCCCCACAACTTAATCTTGAATGTACTGATACACAGTAAATTCATGGTGACGGGGGTTTGGAAATCCACGCATCCATTCTTCGAACTCTTTCCAAATCCAAAGCAGCTTCTGTTTATCGATTGTTGCTGCTCGTGCTTATTTTGCAGATCAAATTCTGCCTGTTTGCACAACTGTTTGGCTTACATTGTTCTTGACTACCTTGAAGTCTCAGTTACTCTTCCAGGATGTTGTACAAAGGTTATTCAAGGCATTATCATACTAAAACATCTGCATCTTGGGGATGAGAAAAAAGGTGGGGGGGGGAGGGGGAGGGCAAAACACCTTTAACTCTGGGTTTTTTCATGAGCAGTGTGACTATTACAAGCTTGTATAAAATTCAATGTGCATTAGAAATAAGGTGTTTTCAACCTTGTTTTGTATTGGGTCATCAAGAGAAGAAAAACACTTGACAAGAAAACATGTAAAATATGTTTCTTATTTGCAGAGACCATGCTTCAGCTTTGCTAGTACCATATTTAATATGCTTCCAAGGCTAAACATCATTAAAATCAACACTTTCCTCTTGCTTTAACAGCCATAACACTGTGAGACGTCAGATGCATCTTTTAGTCAGAATTAGAGAGACAAAAGCTCTTTTAGAGATTGTTTCATCCTAAAATAGGTGGTTAAGAAAGGTTGAATCACATTTTTGACTGAGACCAAAATAAATACATTAAAGGTTTGATGTTAAGCCTGTCACGCTACATCTGTGTCACTAGACTTGGTAGTGGCAGGAAATTTTCTGGGACACGGTAGCTCAGTCATTATACAGTTAGTTGTTAGAACAGTTGCTGACACAGATTTTGGCCTGTGCTCAATTCAGGAGCTGGCAAGGTACCATTCCTGGTGGGCACTTTGGATGTGATCAGCCTGTTACGGAGTTTAAAAAGTAAATAACGTTGATGTGATCTGTTATTTGCAAGCTGGCTCCTGTGCCAGGGATCAGTCCTTGGAATACTTGTTGCTAGGTACACAGGTGAAATTTCAGGTGAGATTTGATCCCTTGTACGTGCCATGAGAAGAATTAAACTTTGGGAAGAAAAACATGGTCCATCTTCAAACTTTGGGAGCAATCTAGGATCTTTTCTTAAACAGTTCTCCTGCATTCCCTCCATGCAATCTTCTCTAAATGGCTCTAAACTGATGGGCTCTAAATGCCTACCAATAGCCACATTCAGCAACATTTTTTGTTAAGTGTGCAGATTATAGATAGTGGTGAAGTACTAGCTATACATCTTGGTTCACTCATACCTTTCTTTATTAAAAGCAGATGATGAACATTACTTAGTAAAATTTAAAAAAACCAAACAAGTACAGGAGTCTCAGAGTCCTTGTTCTGTACCTTCCCATGGAATAATTCCTCATGCAAACTATTTATAGATGTGTGTATATCAATTAGATGGACACAGTGTAGAGCTAAAATATAATTGCATTGAGGGCCTAACCTTAAAAAAAAAGGTTGGAGTTAATATGTTCCAATTACAAAAATCAGTATATGATGTTAAAGCAGACAAAGCTGTCTTTCCCTTGAACTCTGTTTGGTAACAGAACTAATGACCCTAGCAACTCAAGTTAAGAGCTCTTCATGGGAAACCTCAAAGAAAGAAGAAAGAGCTCCAAGCAAAACTACTCAGTAATATTGCCAATGCAGAGGCTAGCCAGCACTTTAGCTTTGTCATATAAATATCATAAATTGAAAAAAACCACAAACTTATTTTCAAGTGTCTTTTTTGCAGGGAGATATGTCAATATTTTATATTTTATTTATAGTACACGCATTGTGTATTAATGTCTCACCAAAAGTGGATCAAACTGATTTCTTTCAAGAGTCTGTTCTATGCTGTGTGGTTTAATGCCTCACAGCTCTTCACTGCGTGGTTTGGAGTTTGTTTTTACCTTCAGCAGAGCACACGCCATTTAGTAGTTGTTGGTGTTTTCAGTGTATGACATGATTTTGTATGTGGTGTCCTCATTTCACTCATTTACTACACATTTTTAGTCTGAAGATGCATGATGAAGTTTAGCTGCATGATGTTTGATACAATTTGTTCTCAAGCTTTTTGTGAGAATTGCTGTGCATGCAGCAGTTTCTCATGTAAGATCTCTTACGTACTGAGTGATCAATCTCACTTTCCAGGTTATATGACTGAGGAACAGCTGCACTGATAATACATTGACTCCTGACTACATTGAGTAATGTAGTCCCAAAACTTGCACTTCAACTGCAGATGCAGTTTTTCTCTTTAGAGCCCTCTCTTACAAACATCGGAAACTTAGGTGAACAGAGACTTAATGAGGAGGTGACTTAGTAAAAGGGGTGAAAGTCATTCTGTCTGGAGGAGGAGGTGTAAGTACTTATTATGGTGTTGAAGTGCTATTTGCTGGCCAGGCTAACAGACCAGAGACACACAGCATAGTTGTTTGCCACAAGAGCCCGGTCATTCAGACACCTCGGATAGCTTCAGCTAGCTCACAATTTTTATTTGGAGTTACAAGATGTAAAATAAAGTCCAGTCACAAGCTACATTTGCAGGCCTGGTACATGGTGTGAAGTGTCTAATGCTGCAGTTTGTTAATTCCATCAATCTTACTTGAAGATTTTCCTCAATAAAGCATGAGAGAAACCTTGTGAGCTGCACCCCAGTAGGAGATGATGTGCCAGTATGTGCTTGAGCACTTCAGCTGGTAAGTGTCTCTTGGAGGTAGATGTCATGTCAAATGATTGCTTGATCTGCTTGCACCTGTCTTCTGGGTAATAGCGAAGTGCTTAGGCATTTGTACATAAAGCAAAGTTTTTGTGGTTAAAGCCCAAACTCCTATTTTCCATGACAAGGTTTTTAATAGGACACTTGAGAAATACATGTAATAGTTAATTTCTGCAGGGCTATGATTTCCAGCAATAAAAGTGCATAAAATCCTGCAGTGTCCTTTGTGAGAATCACAACTGAGAATGTGAAAACAATTTCCATGCTGTGTGCATTTCAGTGTTCTCTTTTCTTATTTTGAATTTTCAGTGACAGTTAACAGCTGTGTGTGCTCACACCCTTGTGCCATTTCTGTCAACAGGGCATGAGCAAAAGCACAGGTTGGAGAGACTTATTGTTCCTAATGGTGTTCTGAGAGTCAAGTAATCAACTCCTGTAGAAGTTTTGAGGATCAAAAAGGATGTTGAACAATTCCAAATTAAAACTGTAAGCACTTCTGAATAGGAGCAAATAAAAAGTATAACTGTATAAACGTACTAAACAGCAGCAGTTGGAAACTGCAGCAAGTAGATCCAGCCTGATCCCTTACTTGTAATAGAGGGGAGTGTAAAATGTCCTTTTACTAGCAGCATTTAACTAATGATCTCATCAACATTGTGGCAAAGGAATCAAAATACTGAAGTGTCAGGGATTAACGGAAGTGGTATAACTCTTTTTTCCCCCTGGATTTAAATACGAGGGAAAACACCATCAAGCACAGGTGTACAAATAAGCAGAGAAATATAACTGCTGGAAATCAGTTTCTATCAGATCCTGTGAATATCAGAATAAGACAAAAAGTGTTTGAAAACTTAACTCACTGTTCATTTCACAACCCATTATTGTGATCCTTACAATTTATTCTTGTGGGACATTTTACTCCTTTGGGCAGTGCTTCTAACAGCCACCAAAAGAATGTGAGTTCTACCTTTGAAATAAATGACAGGATATTTCACACTAATTCTAGTTCTTTGTAACCTACAGCAGTTTTAATGGTGCTGTATGGGACTACTCAGGCAAGTACTGAAAAAAGGTGCTACTTGCCCATACAATCTTATGAGACCACCAACCAACAGCTAAAATAGACCAGAGGCAAATTTCATTAAGAAAAAAGACATTCATTCTTCACTGTGACTTTGAACAAGTTACCAAGGGAGGTGATGTGTTTTTTCATTACCTGCATTTATACCAGGAAGACTGGACATGGCTGATGAGATCAGTGCCAGGATTGTGTTTCAGAGATTCGGGATAGTCTTAGGTTCTCTCTTAAAAAATCTCCTTGAAATCATTGCAGTTTTCTCTGTCACACACACGCACACATACCAACAACTCTCTTAAAAACAGTGATAAGGCAGGGTCTGCTTTCTGTGTGTCAGGAGAGGTTCTGGAGAGAGGGCTGAAAATGTACCTATTCAGTACATTGATTTGTATTTCACTCCAGTGTGCTAGATCCCAGCCCCATTTAAACCTGGGAAAGTATTCGTGACAGCAGTGAAGCCAGAAATTTGTTCAGCTTCTCAAGCTGTATATACTGTACTAATGGCACTTCTTTTTGTCATGCCTGTACTTTCACGTACAGGTCAGGGAGAGAGAAGAGAAAGCAGGAATGCTAAAAATCCCTCAGTGTAACTGTAAGGGAAATGGAAAGCTGCCACTGTTGTGAGCACTTTTGAGCCTCAGAGCTGCAGCAGCCCACACCACCAGTCTGCTTACTTCCAGCTCCACAATCATAAGGCAGACCTAAAGAGCTGAACCTTTATTTCTTTTTTAGGAGGAAAAGATGGATTTTCTTAAAACACAATTCTATGATGTATAGTGAATTCTGTTGCCAGAATTCCTGACTACTAAGCATTCTATTAACATGTAAAGTGGAAAGGAAGACGGCTGGCATGGCATCTGCTTGCTCTGCTGCCAGCATATGGGTTTGACAGTCTGAGGAGTGCGAGTACGGTCTGTTGTCTTAGCATGGTCTCTTTGGCCCATTCACTGTGTTTCTGAGTGTCCTTCTGAGTGCTAATGGTTACGGCAGCCCTATGTGACTAATGTGACTGCAGAGTGCACTGGCTTTCAAGAAACAGCACTTTAAACGAGCAGGCTGTCTGCAGCCAATCTCCAGCAGCAATCTTCTGTGTGATTTAAATAGCCGTGTGTCTTACTTTGCTTTTCAAAAGCGCTTTTAGATTTATTTTTCAAACCAACGTGTAAGTAACGAAGGCAGCGGCAGGCCGCGATCCCTGGCAGAGGGAGAGAGATGCTTTCCGCCCGGCAGCGATAGCCACTTCTCCTGTTCTCCCTCCGGGGATACCGGAGCGCCGAACGCCCGCTGGCTCGACCTCGCCCGCTCCGCCCGGGCTCCGGAGGGGCAGCAGCAGCGGGCGGTGCGAGGAGCCT
>VZTD01003897.1:44474-92507 GCA_013397725.1 Rhagologus leucostigma | reverse complement strand
CGGCCCCGGCCCCCCGGCCGCCCCGCTGCCTCCGCTCCGGCCGCCGCGATGGCCCGGGGATACACAGCGGCGTGCCGGAGCCACCGAAATGAGCGAATAAATACGTGAACAAAGCTGGGGGAAAGCGCCCGAGAGAAGCGCGGCGGCGGCGCGGGTTCTGCGCGGGGCGCTGAGGAGGGGGCGCAGAGGGGCCCGCCACGCTCGGTGTCCGTGGCGGAGCCGGTGTCTGTCTGCGTGCCTGCCTTATCGGCCGGCCGGGAGCCGCCTCCCCCGTGCTCCGGCGTAGTGCAGATCGAGGCTTTCTGCTGCTCACCAGGTGGAAGGAAAATAGCTGTTAGGGTTTTAACTTCCCCTTGATCTGCTAACAAATTATTTATTTCTTCCACTGTTGGCTTCTCGGTCTTAAATTTCGAGATAAATACATTTTATTCGAGTGTTTTCTTTCAAAAAACTCAGACACCCCAAACCTCAAAATGTTTCCTTTTAACTGTGCCATTGTGAAAGCATCATTCTGGCTTGACTTTTTTTTAGCCTCCTTTCACCTCACTTTGACTATCTTCCATTCAGAACAAATAATGAGATTTGTAACAGAACATAGGAAACTAAGAATCAGGAAAACAAAGCGTGTTAACATTGGAAGTATGCATGGCAACCTTCTATTTATTTATTTATTATTCATTATTTATATATTTATTTTTGTCCAGCCAGACCTGTATGGAAATAACAGCACTTGAAAAGTCCTGTTAAATGCCAGCATTGATTACTTGTTTTCCGACATCATAGGAAAAATATGTCTACCTAATATATGCACAGGTTGTGGATGCAGTGAGAGGCAGTGTATAGATATACACGTTTGCATTGGAAGTAGTTTGTCATGAGCATCCTTTCTTGAGTAAAATAGAGTGGTCTTATGGAGATACTAATTTGAAAGCATTCAACTGTGCACTTCATCAGTGCACTTTCTGTGTGCCCTTGCTTGCATTTTGCAGGTGAGACTGAGGTGTACCATCGCAGGCATAAATATTTTCTTTACTTGGCAAAGTGGAAATACTCATGGCTACTGCTAAAATTAAATCTGAAGGTCCCACTGAGCTACTTGTACCATAGCATCAGCCCCAGGTCAGAAGAGTCACACTATGGGAAGCAATAGAGCAAAATCCAAATCCCTTTTCTACTAAACTTTTCAATAGAAGATGATCAGCTGCTCAGGGGAGACATTTAGGAGAGTAAAAGGAAACAAACATAAGATGTTATTTTAAAAGAATATTTGCTCTAAGAAACTTTGTTCAGGAGTAGATGCTGGTAAAGTTTCTCTCACAGGTGCTCTTTCCACACAACAACGCTACAATACAAGATGCAGAACTTTCAGGAACAGAGTGGGAGAACCATGTACAGAAGTCTGACATCTTCATTCTTTGTTATTTTGGCTTTGTACAAATGAGTTCCGAGAAGGAAAGCCAAGAATATTAGAAAAGGAACTGCAGAAGAATGTAACTATTTATTTTTCTTGTTTCATTGCTGTTCTCTGTTTCTAATTATAAGCCAACTGCTGAAGTGACTTCATTCAATAACCATTTTGATTTGATCCTGTCTACCACTCTAGTCTGACTCACAGTTCCCAGACTCCAATCATCTACATAATTCAAAAGAAATATGATTCTAAAATATTAGACATGTCCTCCCTTTTCCTTCCCAGGGAAAGAACTCATACCAAAAAAAAGCCAAACTTAAAAATACAATTTCACTTTTTCTAAGTAAAACTCAGATTTCAAGAAAACAGAAGAAAAAGGGGTTTTGTATGTCACAGCATTCTTTCATAAACATGTTTGTATCATTTACTCTTTTATAGGCATAATAGTACAGTAAAGAGTAAACACTTTGTATTTCAGGTATACAAGAAATCTTGTGGACAATGGAAATGGAAAGTTCAACTTGATGATCTTGTGCTGGGGTGAAGGTCATGGCAGGTTTGTATTCAAAGACTATGATTTTAGCAAACATATAAATCCCCCATATCTTTCACTGTCATATGAAATAGAGGAAAAAAAATCAGCCCTGTCAGAGCTATCAGAAGGTGTCTGGAAACTAAACAGTGCAGAGCTCGTGTTAGTATAGCAGTCCTGAATATCTGCTGTAACTTTTGCAAGTTTATACTTCATGGCCGTTTCTAAAGCACTCTTTCATGAATGCTTTGTTTTTCTACAAAAGCTAAGCTTCCCTTCTTTCAGAGAAAGTTTTTAGTCCCAGAGATACAGTGCTTGATATGACCCTGTTCAACCTGCCCCATACAACAGACCCGTACAACACCCGACCTCAGAAGCAGGACTAGGTGCAGTTTAAACAGTCTTTGTTCTCTCAGGGTGTTTAAATCTGTGTCTGTGGCAAGATGAGAAAAGTAGATTTGGATTAGGACTGCAGATAGTGAGGAGGGAGCCCCTTTCCAGAACTGCTTGGCTTTCTCTGGGTTCATACATCCCATCTCTTCCCTGAAAATTGACCATACTGCTGATGTGGCCTCCTGAGTTGTGTGCATAGACTGTACACTTGGTTGTTTCATCCTACACAATGTGAGGGCAGGATCTGTCTCTTGGAGGGTCTTTCACAGAGTGTGGGCTAAAGCAAAAACTGCAATAGCAAAATATGCAGGTTTTGACTAAATATTCTCACACCTAAATAGAAAACCTAAGGAGATGTTGGAACAGTTTTTTTGTTTGTTGCAATTGAACATTTAGAGTATTTTTTAGGGGATGCCATAACATGATACTCAGAGCAATACAAGAACTGAGGTCACCACCTCTATTCCTTCTGGGCTATTCTCACACAGCCTGTAATTTATGTCAAACTGTGTTCCAGTTGGATGGCTATTTGCCATGGCTAGACTGAGACAGGTTCTTTTTGCTTCCTACAAGAAGACGATCAGATTTTCTCATGTTTTTTGGAAGGACCATGACAATGTGGCATTTGTGAAGTGTTCTGTGCCTGAAGCAAGCTCTGCTCTCTTGGCATCTCAGTTTGTAAGAAAGCCTACTATTTGTTTACTAAAAACAGTAATGTACAAATACCAAGTTTTTGATTGAAACTCATTAGCACTGTACTTCAGAGGGTTAAATTCCCTCTTATCCCTTGCCCCTGATGAGTGGAGAGCTCTCCCTTCGTCGTAATCCTATTTCCTTCTATAACAGTTAATCCTGTACTTAAAAAAAATTAAACCAATACTAAATTAAATCTCTAACCCATATATAATCTCTAAATGTAGCAATTAAAACATGCTTCAGAGCAAGAAGAGAGATCAAGAAAGCAAACAAATCATGCTGGATTCTGTTGGGTTTTAACGTTCAAATGCCAGTGGAATTAACAGCCTAGTGTAGCTGGTTGTACTTAGTACTATCAGAGTAAGAAGTACAGCATTTTTTGCTTCAATCATGTCTGTGCATCCCAGAAGTAAAGGGGCCACAGAAATTAAACAGAATTAGCTCATTTCATCATGTTTTGTGAGCGAGCATGGTGGATTTGCAAAGATCAGGTATACTTGCATGATTATACCAGCCTCTGCCTGGGATCACGGTAGAAGTGTTGTTTTGTTTCTTGGACCACAAGAGTTTTTGTGTTCTGAAGAAATTTTCAGCCCTACTCCTTTCTCCAGACTTTTTTTGTATTTCTCTATGTCAAAGTCATGGGTTGACCAGTATCTGACTCTTCTCCAAATCCTGCTGTATGTGAGCTTATCTAAATATATTTCTATAGCAGCAGTTTTAAGTAGTCATCCCTTAATGCATGTCCCCTGTGCAATGGAATTTCATTCTAAGGCTTTGTCCCCATACAATATGAAACACTGTCTGTCTTGCACTGAACTTAAAAATGCATATCACACTGAGTTTGGTTATTCTTTTTACACATATAGCAGTATCCATGATCACACTGACTCACACTGCTTTATGAAGATCCTCCAGGGAAATCTAAAGGAGACTCTGTTTGAATGGCCTGAGAAAAAAGGGAATGGTGAAATGACTAAGAAATCAGAACGAGTTTTGAGGGAAAATCAATGTGCCTACATTAACGGTAAGCTATTAAGCTTTTGTTTTGACAACTATCTGTCCATAGGTCTTATTCCCAACAGAAAAGTTCATCTGCTCTCTAGTCTCCTACCTTTAACAGTATAATACCTACGGCTTCATGCACAGTTTAAGAATGTAACTCTTTAGATTCTTTAGACACAAACCTGTCTTTAGATTCAGTACAACAAACAACCACAACAAAAATGTGCTTTTAACTCACTCTTAAAACATTGTAGCAATTATTTGATAATTTAATATACTGGATATCTCCTTTAGCCCAAGCAGCCCTTAGCACTGTGCCCCTGATGATTATCTGAAATTGCTTGTAAACATAAACTTGAATAGCATTTTCTAAGAAATAAGAGAAGCAAAGTTTAGATAGCTTGATCATCTTGCTTTTTTTTTCCCCCTAAGAAATAATCCTTGTGCTCAGTCATGGAAAATTTATGTTAAAAATGTAAAAGCTCTCTATGAAATAAATTGACCAGCCAGGAACAGAAACCTATAACAGTGATACTTATTGTCCAAATCAACAAAAGACTGTAGTGCTGAAGTGCAGTGTGAGCAGAACTGAAATTTCCAGTCTACGAAAAAAATACACAGTGTTAGGAATGACTAAGACTCCATCAGTAAGGCTCTCTAAGTACCTAAATCCATGCCATCATCACATGTATCTGTAGCTATTATCACCCTGTGCTTTGCTGGAGGCCATCCTGGAGTTGTCGTCTGGGTGTAATGTTTGCTGGTGCTGTGAAAGACACGGCACAGCATGCTGGACCACCTTGACTTCAACAGAACAAAGGTGAAGCAGCAGAGCGGGAGGTCACCTGCCTTTTATGGCATGGGTTAAACACTGGAGAACGCACCTTGTGGGGCTGACCTTGGGAGCTTCTCAACTAGAGGGAGCCTCATGTTGGGTTATGGACTTAGCCAGGGTGAGGGCACTGGGGAGCACGACTAGTGTTCTGCAGCCCTCTGCTGCAGCTTTGCCATGGTAAATGAAAACATAAAATTGATAGGGCAGGAAATGCAGGAAGGGGCTTGACACATCTGTTGATGCTCTCATGCCAGGGACGTGGGTTCTCAGATTCAGTCAGGTTTT
Source organism: Rhagologus leucostigma (assembly GCA_013397725.1). Taxonomy (NCBI): domain Eukaryota; kingdom Metazoa; phylum Chordata; class Aves; order Passeriformes; genus Rhagologus; species Rhagologus leucostigma. The sequence continues at coordinate 87,350 of VZTD01003897.1, read as the reverse complement.
CCTACATGTGCAGTTCTTTCCAATGCAGACAATTGCAGACTGTGTGCATCTTAGCCAAAGCTTCCTTGGTTGTTTGAAACAAATTTGGTATCCAGTTCTCTGAGGCTGTTTGGATCTCTGCCATGTTTTATAACAGATGTTTTGGTTTAAAAGTAACACGTTAAACAAGCAGAAGGAAAACACGGACAGTGTGTTGATTGCCATAACTGCATCAATAGCAAGTGCCTTCACGATTCTACTGCGTGCTTCTTGGTTGCTCTTGTGCGTAAGGGTTAGAACCCACTAAGATGTGTTTATTTGAGTTTCCCGTTAGATAAGCATAGATTTAGGAGTCTCCCCCCCAGCTGCTACATCCTCTCTTTAGATAAAGTATATATACAACACTCAGGGCTTACAATCAGAGTTAAGAGCGTACTCATGACTCTCAGGGTACCATGGCTATGTTGCACAATACAAGTCCAGGTATTATATAACAAATTCAAGTACAAAGGCCTGAGTTGTTTTTACAGCAGGGTCATAAACTTAAATTCAAAGTCTCTCTTAGTAACTCAAAACCTCCATTTTAGTGTAGAACGGACGTGGTTTGTCTCACGGATGTGATTCTTCATACCTTACATTTTTATGTAATAGCTTGATTTGTACTCTACCAGTGCAGAGCGACCACACAACATACAGTGCTTTGTTTTACTACATCTTCAATTATGCTTACTATTCAGTCATGATTGGAAGCATGCCAGTCACTATTGATTAGTCACCTTATTGGAAAGAGTGAACAAATGGAAAATGTGTTCTCCGAACCAATAAACTGGAAGGATTAACTAGGAAACAGATGCCTGCAGTAGAAGACAACCATATCTCTGCCCATAAGTCCAGGCCTCAAATGCATGTAGCTGACTGTTATTGTGACTGATATCCTTGTTACTTGTTAAGAATTAGCAACACCAAAAGCTTTTGCCCCCTTCCTGCTTCTGGAGCATGTATAGCAACAGCTCTCCTAGGAAAGTAAATGAACTTGAAGTCCTTTGGGAATGAGAGATAGAAAATTATTTACAGTAATGGTCTTCCTTAATTTTCTTGGGATTTCAGTTGGCCTTTAGCCTGTGGTGGATAATGAAGAAATTACATGAAGTGTGGAAGGCAGTAACGCATTCTGAATTGCCAGCGTAGATTAAGGAATCTGTGCTAGAGAACAGCAGTCAAATTCTCTGTACTGAGTTACTTGTTGCCCATGGAAGTGTAGGCATGCCTAATTGCTCATGAGTTACAGTTTAAAAAGCATTTTTTCCAGGCAATTGAGATCTCATTGGATCTTCCTGCTAACACATCTTCTCATTTTGTGCCTTTGCTGGTGTAGACTCCATTGGCCTGCACCGTGTGGAGAATATAAGCCACACAGAATCTGCTGTTAGTCTGCATTTGTACAGCCCACCCTTCAACACCTGTAACACCTTTGATCAGAGGACTGGGCACAAGCACAAAGTCACGATGACCTTCTACAGTCAGTTTGGAGAAAGGACTGTCTGCGTAAGTACGAGACGAGACGCTCCTCACTGGGCCCCGGGCTGTGAGCCCTGCAGGGATGGGCACAAGGGGCTGCCCATCTGCCTGCACAGGCTACAGTCACTGCCCTGCGACAGGCAGAAGGGTCAGCACCTCTGCCCTTCCTGGGCCATCCCTGTCTAGGATCAGATGAAAACTTGTTTCCAAGTACTGTTTGATTGGTCGAGTTGCACTTTCCTTGTGTGGAGTTCCGCGTTTTGTAGGCTACGTCTCCTTTGTCACATCAGGAGATCAGTTCTGAGCAGAGAGGAGGATTAATGAGACATCTGCTACTAGTTAAGCATCTTCAGGCAGTAAATGCAACCTAGTCAATGGAAAATGTGAAGTAGCTACGTTGTTTTGGCCAGCTTTAGTCAGGTGTAACATTTCCTGCCTAAACTGTTCTGCCAAAAAAGATCGCATTTCAAGAGGCTTTAAACCTTGTAGTTTATTGTAAGTACTTCTTTAATCAATGCAATTCTTCAGAATCACAATTTTCACAGAGTAAGGCTTGCTCTGAGGGTGAGAGTAGGCTGGTTGTCTGTTGTCTGCATTCTTGAGCAATGGCACGAGATTTTATTTGGATAGGAAAGAAATCTTAAGATCATTTTGGGGGCAACCAAGCTAGGACATCTGGGAGAGGTTAACAGGGTTTCAGCACTATTCCATGCATTGGGAAAAATAACTACTTACATGTGGAGAAAAGACTGATTCTGGATGTCCAGCCATAGAGGTTCAAACACTGTTTAGTTTTGTTCGATACTGAACACTTGAATTTTTCATTGAAGCCAGAAATTCAGTGCAGAGGAGTTTCCTAGAGTGAGTCCTTACTCAGATCAATTTAAAGTTTTACATAGTTGACAAGTACCATGTAAATAATTTCTTTGAAGTCTGTCACATTACCAAACCGCTGAAACACAAATTTTGACCTTACCAAGTTTGAAAGGTCCTTGAGAAAGTAAATTTGAATTTACAGTTCAGATTTTAAAGGGTAATTAATGTGGAAGAATTCTGAACAAAATTCATGTTTGCTTTCTTTTTGTTTTAATTCTTTATTGAATATGAAGTACATAAGATAGTAAGTGAGACTAGATATTTTGACTCAGACTGTTTCCCTACTCTGATCTGTACCCATCTGGCAGTATTTTCACTATTTGTGGGAAAGTGGATCTGGCTTACAGGAAAGAGCTAAATTTTTATCATTGGGTCTCTTTCATGAATTCCTGTAAATGGAATTCCATTAAGGAAGAAAGTGGTAGCAAGTCTGGACCATCCAGCTGCCTAAATGCCTTCATGCTATAAAACCCTTCTGGTCTCATTGACTTGGTTTCTGGAGAACTGACTGGAAAAACAAACTTTCTTTGCTTACCAGATCACAGAAACACATAGGAAGGCAGAGATTTATAAATTATAAATATTGAGAGAGATATAAAGTACATTTGTGTATCGTTTATGAGTGAGATCTGCCTAACAAAAGCATATTCAGTGCTTCCTCTTTGTCTTAATTATTTTACAGGTAAAACACACAGGTAAATCCCTAGTGACTTCTGGCCTCTGGCCATGATGAAATCTCGATTAACTAACTCTCCAGGAAATACCAATAAGTTATATAGGCTTAATAATAAAAATAGTATGTGTGTCAAAGGACTTGCCCATGGGAGTAACTGCATAGTTCAGGTACAAACCATGAGAATAGTGGTAGGAAAGTTCACTGAGGGAAAACTGATTTTGTCTTGGGTGTCACAGCACACCAGTTCCTTCTGCCAGGAATTTTGCAGGCGGAGGCAGTATCTCTTTGCAGCCTGTCTTCCAAGCTGGACATTCAAGCAGTTTCTGTTGAATGAAGTAGAGCAGACTGCCGGGGAGAGAAGAGAGCCTGAAGGAGGAAGCACTCCTCAGCAGTCCCTTCTACCACAGGCTTACTCATGGTCACCCAGAGACAATGGACAGGGTGACTTTGTCAGGCACACAGTGTCTTCTACAAAACTCTGGCAAGGAGCACTTGCCAGAAAATACATGCTCCAAGTATTTTAAGGTGCTGAGCTACCCTGAGAACACAGGTGCATGACGAGACCAGGAAATAGGCACTGACTGTCTCTTTCCTTAAAGCAACAACCTCTCCTCTTTCCTTTCAGGCAACAGGAGTGCCGCAGGAGAACAACTGAGAAGCACCAGCACGCATTTGCATAAGACCTGCTGAATGTTTAACCGGGGACAGAAGACTTGCATGGCTAAGGTTGACAGCCAGATCAATTTCAATACCTTGCACACTGGAGTACACTAGGGCAGCCTCCAGACCACGCGCAGTTTCCTCGAGCAAATGCCAATTATGGGACACTAAGCTAACTAGTGCCATAACCTGCTTCAGAGGTTAGATGCCTTTTCCTAGGCTCCTGTTAGAATTAAGTAGTTTGTCTTCTAATTCTAGTGCCTTCTAAAGTCCACTTTGGATATCAGAAATAGGGTTTTTAGACATCATCTGACAGTTCTCAATAGACCTATGGGCATGTATGCTCTCAATGTGATTCGTAACTATATAAACTTCTAAGCTTCCAGTCGCTTGTACCTAGGGGTAGTACAGTAGATACAGCTAACAGCAGAGCCTTTTTTTTTTTTAATCAAGTCTTTCAGGTTTTAATGCTCTAGGCCATCTTGGTAGTTTTGTGCATTTTTTTACTTTTTTTTTTTTACCAGTTTAATTTGTCAGATCCTGTTTTAAATAGGGACAGAGAAATTCTTCATGCATGATGATTTTCAAAACTGATTGCACAGAGATTTGGCTTTTAAGAAGACTAATCATACTTAATTCAGTTAATGTCCAGTTCCCAAAGTATTCTGTGTAGCTAATGAAGAAGAAAACTGAAATAAAACTGGATTTGTGCACAGATTTCAGAGTTTTCAGCATTTTTCTCTTGGTAACTGAAATACTCATCACACTTTACCAAAATCCACATTCCTCATGAACATCTAAATCTTTTCCAAGTAGTACACTGCTAGAAAAGACTTTTAAAAGCTGGAAGTATTTCAAACATGCAAAGAATCCTGACTCAAATTAAGTTAGGGGGGAGTTCTGCCACTGAGTGTGCTGATGTTTAGTTTTATCCTCCAGATTTAGTCACAGGGAAAGAACCTTCTTGAAAAGAATTAACTGTAATTAAACACATAAAAATCAGCAAAGCTGCCTGCACAGAGGATATCCCATTCATTTAACGCAGTTAATAACATATTCTCAAGTAGGGAATGTGTAGCAATTCTCCTAGTCTCGTAGGTGGCTGCTGGTTAGTCAGACAGCAGTTTAAATTTTAGCAGTATTGGTTTTGGATGACTCAGGTATTTCCCTCTGTATTGACAAGCCCAGAAAATATTTACTTTATGAGACCCCATTTCCAGGGAGGCTGTGTCAAATTTTCAGAAAATGTTTGAGCAGTGTTTTAGAATGAACCAATGCCTTGTTGTGGAAGTGTCACAGCATAAGAGATGAGCTGAGGCTGGCAGTCTGGCTGCCCTGCTTGTGCAGGGTCACCTACAGCCTACGTCCAGTTGGATTTGGAGTACCTACAAGGACAGCCTCTGGGTAAACTCTTCTGGTGTTTTATCACCCTCACAGTAAAAAAAGCTTATGTGTAGGCAAAATGTCTTGCATTTTAGTTTCCACCCAGGGCCTCTTATTCTCCTCACCCTTCTCACATAAAATGAGCAGTTTATTTAGCTAACTTGAATTACAGCATATTGGCTTTTGCTTACTAGGTAGAATTAAAGAACAAACCCTATAGCTTGTAGACCACATGTTCAGTCAGGCCAGGGGAAATGGAAGATCAGAGAGACAGCCAAGAAGGCACAGTAGCGATGACAGCAGCCAGCTGTACTAGGATCCATACATACAGAACCCCAGATAGGCAGAAGTGATAACAACAATCTACCCAAGTTGTCCCAAATACTGTTTAGCCATGGTAAACACAATACCATACATTACATAGAATAATATAGGAATTTCAGTGTTTCAGAATAAGGTACCTAGCAGGTATTTATGTCCTCTATACCTCAACACATGGGAGGTAGCCTGCCCAATATAAAGCGTACAAATAGAGGAAACCTCAAGAGAAATATTTAATTGGGTCCAGAGTCCTTAGAACACACACCACAGTCACCACCTTTGCTACTTCCAAAGGATTAGCTATGCATCAAGTGCTCTGAACAGCACAAGCATAAAGCTACTACCTGCTAAAACCGATATTTCATCAATGAATAACACGTAATATAATGAGAAGTAGAATCACCTTTTCACTTACACAAATACGTTCATATAACTTATGCCGGTTTAAAACACAGAAACCCGTGATAACAAAGTAGTATTTGCACACTATTATGGCTGGACAGCCAAGGTATTAAATCTTCTAGAATGCGCCCGAGCTTTGGAATAGTGTTAACTGGCCATCTGATGAGGTAGCAATATGCTGTAGGCTGACAATTAGCTTTCACTGGGAAATGAACAGATGTTTAGCACTTCATATGCTTTCACCTGAAAGGTGCTATTGAACAGTGTCACTGTAAATTGAAGAGAGTTTAACATTTACCTGGGTTACCGCTAAGATCCTTATGTGGTAAGAGATACTGCCTCAAATCATTCAAGCTGGTAACAGCAGGAGGAACTCAGCCTAGATATGGTTTGATGCATTAACCAGGACTTCAGTAACAGAGCTCCGACAGAAAGATACAGGGAGGCAAAGTAATGCCAAGAGTGGAGTGAAGTGCAATATTTACATAAATTCAGCAAATTCCGAGGGTGTAGTGGTTTTGTTTTGGGGTGTTATTATTAAAAATTTAGCAAGAAGAGAAACTGTTTATCAAAGACATGTTTTAGATGGGAAGGCTCTACAGCAAAGAGTCACTGGGAAGGCATATGCCATATGCAAGGGAGAAGATGACAATGGGGGCTCTCCAGGAATGGAAATGCTATCACAGTTTATTTGGCTGTGGCTGCCAAGGGCTGGATACACTGAAACTATAGACATGTTCGACGGGGGGTTCACTTCTGCATAACCAGCAAGTGAGCAGCTCTTTCTCCACATGCTGAGGTCTGGGACTGCTAAAGCCTTTACCAGAAACTGTTGCTCGAAGAGGGCCTCTTGCTGCCTAGAGAGTTTCTTAATGTTCCTGTGGATAATTGAGCCTAGAGTTACTTTGTGTCTAACTCACTGAAAAATCTTGGCATAAACAAATCAGTTCAATTTGTTATTTAAGCCTGGGTGACAGTTGGGTCTCTTGATGTTTGAACGTTGTTCATAATTGTCCATTGTTGATGTATAGAGGAACACAGCAGAATCAAAATCCACACTATATATAATCCACACTTCTTTCATTACAGGTTTTTTTTCCTTAAAACTCAAAGATACAAGATGTGCTATTCACCAGCTAATCCCTGTAGTTATTTTTTCACACTCCTCTCATGACTGAGAGAAAGCTGTGTTGCAAGAATACAGCCTTCCCAAGGGTAAAAGAGGTGACCTGCCTACAGTGACTGTTTGCAGAGACAAACAGAACAAACCAAGCAGAAGCTCAGTGCTTTTCAACCATGCTATATACTCTGCTCTTGCCAGTTTAGCTCATGAAAGATTTAGCTGTCCTTGAATGTCAGATGTCTTATGTTCTGTGAACGGAGAGTAATTCCATTCACTGTGTCTGGTAAAGGAAACAAAACCACCATGGATCAACTGTGCAGGTCTTCAAGACTAGTTCTGACACTGGTAGCTCCTATGAAGCTTTATTCAATAATTTTATCTCAAACATTTGAACCATGTGGTGCTTAACACTACAGTGTATTTCTTCAGGGATGAATGACCCCCAGAACAGGGATAGACAAACTCTTCTGATCTAATTGATCTTTTGTGCATGCCACATAAAAAGCATTTGAGGGGTTTTTTAACAAGTAATGAAACATCTTATGCCTTTTCCAGATCTGTCTCCTCTTTGCTTTTACTCTCTAATTCACTAGAAACCTTTGGTACAGACAGATAAGTATATTATTTTCTCCTAAAACTTAACTTCTTGACATTTAAGGTGTACCTCCTCTCTGTCTCATTGCAGGTTGAAAAGAACACGTAATGTTAAAATTACCTCTATTTGCACTTCACTTCCCAGTGGGAAAAAATTCTTTCCTGAACCACAAAGATAACGAGTATACGCTGTTCACTGACTTCCGCTTTGGTTTATTTTTCATGCCTATTCTACCCTGTACTTTCTCCCAGGTTTAGTTTAGCTGATTGGTTGACCTGTGGTCAGTGGTGATGAAAAACATTTTAAAACATGATGATTACATGTGAATTAATGTATTTCTTAGGAGATGAAACATCATCAACCTGCTTCTTTAATTCATAATGATTAGAGGAACAGCATAAGAGGATTGTGTGGCACATGCTACCCTTATCTGGCCAGTTTCCCTGAGATTCATGAATCACATGAATCACAAAGCTACCATGAGAAAAACATATTCCCTGACCAGAAAGCAAAACTTCTGCTGCAAAAGACAGCTACATCTTGTTCTCTGCTCCCACTCAGTATTCAGAATCAGATCCTCAGGATCTCTTGGTTTTCTTTTTTGTTTGTTTTTGCTTCTGTTTCGTTTGTTTTTTAAAATTGCGTTGTGAATGCTAAGCATTTGATTTTCATTGTTAGCCACTGTCTTGGGAAGCTCTGAGAGCCACAGTCAGAAAAAGCAACCTCCTTTTTTCTCCCCAGCTGAAAAAGATGCCCCAGCAACACATCCCCTGTTAACTATGAGCACTCTGATCAAATAAGATTGCTGGAAAATGCTTCTTCCCTTGTTTCAATCTGCAGGCAGGCATACAGCTTTGCCACTAAGAGAATTACAAAACTGCTGTGTGAGTGCTTGGAACCTCCTGTTGATCACTCACTCAGTGGATGGCCCTGAAGGTGCATGTCCTAAGCATAAGGACAGGCATTTCTGAGGGGCAGAAATAGTTCTGGACACTGAAGAACTATTCTGTAAATGCTGAGGATCTGTTGCTACTGCAAAAGACCAAGTTCATTTGAGGTCTGGCTACATATGGTATAGAGCATGTGGTTTGAAGCTATCACTGGAATATTGAAAAAACCTGTTGGGAGGCACTCAGACCTGTGGCATGTATTTATTCCTCTGTCATAGCTAGGGGTCTGAAAGGGCCTGGAATTGCTGGTTTGAGAATATTTACCAAGCATATTCATAGGGAGAAAGAAAGGACTTGAAAAGGTTTGCTTCATAGGAAATGTGCAAAATAGTCCTGTTTAAACTCAGATGCTGGAGGAAACCTTGTCATCTTCATGGGCTAGATCTTTATCCAGTAGAGGTTGGAATGGCTGTGCTGTTGTCAACCGAATTAAAATGTTTTATACTGATTGAAACAGCCGTTACTAGGATTGAGTATTTAATTCTGGTCACGTGTATTACCTGAGACTTCAGGCTATGTCCCTCCCTGAACATGGCTACTTATGAGTGAAGAGGTACTGCTCGAGAAAAGCTTTAACAGCCAGTGTTTCATGTCCACCAGGAGCACTCAGAATTAGAGTCTTCAGACAATGGGCAAGTATGAGAGGAAAAGCTTCTTCCTACATCACTGCATCAGTTAAAACAAATAGCACACGTCTCTGCTTTTGGACTTCACTTTGTTGCTTCATTGCAATGTAGACAGAGATTAAGCAGGTCCTTTAATTTGTTCTGCCTATTTTAGGGTTCTGACATCTTGCAAAAATGAAAACCTTGTGTTAAGGTTTATAATCTGAATTCTGTCCCCTGTTCTGTTGGCACAAAGCACTTGAAAAAACAGCTTAAGTAATTTTAAGTTTAAGACTCCCAAACTTGTAATTTTTGGTAATAGAGTGTTTAAGGCATTTTGCAAAGCACTGCAATATTCCAACTGTAAAATTTCTTAAACCAGGTAGGAAAAAATGTCAAGGTTCTCAATGAAATTGAACTTCATAAAGTACAAAAATGTAAATTATTGTTGCCTTTTTATATGCAATGTGATATCTCTTGCTCCATTCCTCTCTGACTCCTGGGAGCATGTAATAGGTATTAGAGCATGAATTAGAGACAATTAGACTGTTGTACACAAAATGAGCTAAATTTTGCTTAAGTAACCTGTAGAGCCTCAACTGCTTCGGCATCTGAGCTGCTGAAAGTTTTTATTCCTACATTATCAAGTCTGTAGCAGGCGAGAAATATGAAGTTTTTTAATTAGAAGGGAATTGAGCACAAAGAAATTGGTGGCCTTCTGTCAGACACGGCAGATAGCTCTACAAAAATGCTGCAAACCCTGTGATAGTTTTCAATCCATTTAGCTAATCTGCATTCCTGTTGCTGCCTAAAAAAATACCATCTTCCATGGAGAGTGAAAATAAAAGGATGGCAAATGCTCTTATAGGGCAAGTATGCCCTCTATGATGACAGGGAAGGGAAGGGGAGGGAAGGGGAGGGAAGGGGAGGGAAGGGAAGGGAAGGGAAGGGAAGGGAAGGGAAGGGAAGGGTTGCATGGAGACTTCAAAGCAACCTTCCAGTATCTGAAGCCTACAGGGAAGGGCCTCCAGGGAAGCTGAAGAGGGACTCTTCATCAGGAACAGTAGTAATAGGACAGGTTGCCCAGAGAAGCTGTGGATGCCCCGACTCTGGCAGTGTTCAAAGCCAGGTTGGACAGGGATTTGAGCAACCTGGTTTAGTGGAGGTGTCCCTGCCCACGGCAGAGGGGTTGGAACAAGATGATCTTTAAGGCCCCTTCCAACCCAGGCCATTCTAAGATTCTATGATGTATCATTCAGTCACCTTGCCCTTCTATTGAAAGACTAAAGTTGAAAATAAGGCTGAGAAATATCAAATGCACCTTTGCAGAGAAAGCCCACTTCCAGCAGAAAAAATGTTAGATATTTTGTAGTAGTTTTTGACTCTGAAGTCGCAACCTTAACATTCAATAAAAGCAACTTTCATAATCAAAAATTCCCAAACACTTGCGCAGGTCTTTTCCACAGAGCTGAAAATTATACAAAACAAATGGAAAATTCTTTCCATAGAGTCATACTAAAATAAAGGTGGGGTTTTGGCAACCAGTTAGCTCTAAACAAAACAAGACTAAATATTGACTTGCCTTTAGAATTCTCTTATTTTCAACCTCAAAACAGCTAGTTAAGCGGATCCCAAGCAGATGAGTGAGTCATGGAGTCACTGTAACATTAAATGCTTACCTTAATTATAAGGCATTTCTCTGAAACAGGTGTTGCTCTCTGTCTGTAAGGGATATCTCACTGTCACTTGAAAAAAATGAAGCAATTGCAAATAACTGCATTTTCACAGTGACACTAGCTTGTATTTACAATTCCTGTTGAAAGCCAGCTATACCATAAACCAGAGAGATTCCAAAGCTCAGGCTTTGCCATGGACTGCAGCTTCACTGAGATTAGCTGTGTGAAGACATTTGTACAGTTCAGTGAGGAGCAATCAGGACCAAGATTCACCAGTGGTTTGAAATGGACAGGTCAAACAGTTGCTACCTTCAGCATCTATCTGAACATACACGTTTCAAAGGCTGGAGTAGGTTGAGGGTGCTTCTGAGCCACCACAGTCTGCAGCTTTGCATATTAAGGTACACTGAAATTAGCACCAAATTTGTTACATGCAGAGCAATAAATCACCAGAGTTCATGAAGAGCTGTGCATACTTTTAGCTGTTCTTGGTGCAAGGTGGAAAGTGTGCCAGTAAGGTCAGGCTCAAAAAACAGTGAAGCAGCAACCACTTAAACTGTAAATCTCCTCCTTCGGATTTAGGATGGGAAGAAAGAAAGACTTTGGTGTTGTACCAGGTATACTCACCAACATAACAATTTGGAACTACTAGTGGTTCCTTTAATCCTCTACACAGATGCCCTGTTACAGTGGCTTGAAAGCAGCTTCACGACACTAATGAAAAGTGGCAGCACATCAAGTTAGCACACAGGTAATCCTACATACTATGCCATACTCCGGGTTCATGTAAATGATCCCATGCTTAAATAAAGAGAATTTGAATAGCCCTGGATGATGGACCATGCAGAAAAGAAGGAAAGATAATGACCTTGGATCAAGCAGTTGTATTGGCAGTAATTATGAGGTCCTAAGACCAGAGCTGCCTACACAAATCAGATCTCAAAAGAAAATTTTATGGAAGTCTTCAATCAACTCACAGTGTTTGCTTCCTAGGAGCACATACGACTTCCACATGCAAGATTCCCTTGAGGACTCTGCTGAAATCTTACCCTTAGAAGAGATCTGGAGTTATTGATTGGTGAAAGGGCAATGACTCAGCAGTTAAAAGCCGTGCTGATTTCTCAGAGTTATTACTACTCATGTTATTGTGATGCAAATATCTTACACCAAACATTAAGAGTGCTGAGAAGAGATTTATTTTTGTTTAATAAGTACTTGAAGTTCCTATTAGGGGTCAAAGTACGTGGCCTTGCCTGCTAGGGTAGGGACAGCATGGGTTACAGAAGCCAGTATTGCCATCTCACTTGAATGAATCATGGGTATATCTCAACTAATTCTTTTTTGCTGATTGATACAGATCTGTTGCAACACACCCAGTGGAGCATGGTTCTGGAGTACACATTGGGCTCTTAAATGCTTTTGCGTTGCTGCAGCTTTGTTGGCATTTCTCCTAGAGAACAGCCTGTATTAGCTACCTGTGTGTTGGCACAGGATCTCACAAGCCAGCTGACATCTCAGCTAACTTCTCGTGTTACCACTGGCTCTTCCAGATGGTCAGTAGTTTCCATGGACTCATCCTCTGGCATCACATTTCCAGATGAGGCACAAGGAAGGTAATTGACTTACAGACAATCATGATTGGGGTGGGGGAGGGGGGTATCTTTGTGATAGGTCTTGTAACTCATTTTTATAATTCACAAATTAATAAGAATAATGCTCCAGAGACCCATATGAAAGAAAACATTAATTTGCATCACAAGAGTCATTAGACCACCTAGCATGATTGCAAAAGACGGACAAGTTTCAGGCAGATACAACCTCTTCCTTCATGGAGATAATGAGCGCATAGGGTTAAATCTCAGAAGAAATTTATGTCTAAGATGACAACCCACTGGTTTACAGGAAATTTCTTGATGGAGGTGGGATTCTTTTATAGAAAGGAAATATCATCCTGAAGGAAAAAAATTAAATGGGATTGACAGGAAATTTGCAAACTAAGACAATGTCAAAGTTCAGAATAGCTTTTCATACAAGTGCTTTTATAATAAACTTTGAGTTTTACTATTGATCCCCACAGAAGTAAAACTGCATGCAGTGGTGTTGATCTTTCTCCGTCCTAGTGATGTAATGGCAAGTTTTTGAAGTTGTGCCTTTGGAAAGGGCAGCACCAATTCAGCAATGTTCTTTATATCTCTCAGATCCCCTTCAGGAGAGACAGCTGTGATTCAAAAATTCCTGTAAACTCTCCTGAGTCAAACAGGAGACAGACTGTTCTTCCAAGAGGTGCCTAGCACCAGAAGTGTGTGGGCTATCTGGGATCTGAGACTCTGTGACAGTTTTTGTTATGTTCTGGCTCCAAACCACTTGTTTTCTTTACTTTTCAATTACTTTTCATTGGAGGACACAATGTTAGTTCATCTCACAGGAATTTGTTTACTGTTTTCCACTATTTCAAGCCTGTTTCCTCGTTCGTTTTCAACTTGGAAATTACCTTTTTCCACATAGACACATTTTTTCCCCCTACAGTTCTGATTAGATACTATTTTTTCCACTTTTTGTGTTACTCCTGTAAGTAGCATTACTACTCACTGAAGAACACCAGTTGGCCTGCAGCTGTATTTTTTGTTAAGGTTGAAGGTCTTCTCCAGTTAAGAGGGTGCCTTCTTTGCTGGATGCTGACCAGTAATAACTCACTGGAGTAAAAGCAGGGAAAATAAGCCAGGAATTTTAAAGCGCACTCTAGATGTGGTTTGTAACTCATTTTTCACTGTCTTGGTCTGTGGGAATGTGCTGGCAGCTCAAAATCTAGTTTTATTCCCTCCTTTCCCTGCTCCCCCCTTTCCATCTTGTTTTTACTCCTTTTTCTTCCTGACTTTCTATGCTATTTTTTTTCCCCTCTCACCTTCCACCCTCTCCTGCCTTAATGATATTTTGTAAGCATCATGGGCTGCAGCCAGGAGAAGGAATTTGATCTTGTGGTGAAGCTCTAACAAAGCAAGAGTGGGAAGTTTAAATGGATAGGCAAAGCAGCACATTCGGTATGGAAAACATAGAGGTTTTTCATCCACTGTTCTACCATACTGTTTCCAAACATCTTCAAATTATATCTTTTTACGGGACTTAAACCTGCCAAATAAATGTATCAATTCGACAGGATTCTCTGTCTCACCTCTCTCTCCTAGTCAGGAGTGCTTATACCAAGGCTAATATGGAGGCACAATAGAGGATTCTGCCTCCTTAGTGACCTCATACTTGCTAGCATTAAGTCAAATTCCATCCTTTAAGTCAAATAGATAGGATATTGAGGTTACAACTAGGGCACTGAAGGAGGAGGATATTGAGGTAACAAAGAAATTGTCATTTCAGAGTGAAGAGTCACCACAATATGCAATACCTTTTCCTGGGAGTCCTTTTAATTCCTAAGACTAAAATCTCAAAGGTCCTACATTGCTAAGGGAAGCAAGAAGGAATTCAAGAGCCAGACCCGCTGTCTGTGCAAACAAAATGCTCAGCACCTTCCAGGGGAGCCCTGATAGACATGCTGTGCCATGTTGATGATGTATCATCACACTACTCTTGGCATGATAGAGTAGAGAAGTGGAACCGGGCCTTGCGTTGCCAGAATACCTCAAGGTTAAGTGTAACATAAACCCTCGCAGCCAACAGGAAAAGCTCTGCTGGAGTATTGCACCGTAGCAGCTGGAAGACATTACATTACAATTACAATTACAATTGGCTCCTACTCTAAGACTGGTTTGTTTAAGATCTGTGTGCTTTTCTAGTTTAGTAGTAAAATATTTTGAATCATAATACAGTTTGAAATAGAGAATATATATATAGTCACACACTAATACATGATCTCCACTCCCACTCGGGAAGGCAGAAATTTAAAAACTGTGTCATAACATGCACACACTTCAGATTTATTTAACATTTTCCCTAGCTACACTGATTTTCTACTCTCTAAGTATGATTTACTTTCTAAATATATAAACTCAGATAAACAGAATACAGAAAAACAAATTGTGAGGGTTCTGAGTGGCATGCTTTCATGTTCTAAGAATATAAATCATATAGTGCATCCCAAATGGATGATCAAGATTTCTTTGGCAAAAATAGTTTTTTTTACTGCAAAAATAATTACAGTGAGAGATGTGCCAGTTAAGGACAGGTGGTTATATGCAACCAACTGTATCTATGTCTATATAAACCAACCAACTCCCAAGAACTGTATCTGAATCTGTGTGTATAGATTGTATGTGTGAGATGGGAATTACTTATTAAAAAACTAAATTTACTAACAGTCAGTGCCTGTCTGCCTTCAAAGGATGCATACAACTGTGGCCAGAGCTCGAGCAGGTGTCCTGTGTCGCTTCTGCAGGAACAGAGTTAGAAGCGCCCTGGACTTCATAACCTGCATTGCTAAGAGCAGAGCGCCTGGGGATTTAACTCACGTTGTACGTCAGACTCTGCCCCTCATACAGTCACCAGCCAAGACAGAGCATGGAATGAAAACTGTGATATTCTGGAAGAAGACTCATTGTACTCTCATGTCATAGGGGGGGCAGAGGACGTAGACAGCGTAAAGCTAATTCAAGGCAGCAGGCACCTCAAAAGGGAAAATACTCCTTCAGTGGAAAAAGAGCTGGAGAACTGTTTTTGTACTTTTTTCTTGGATTCAGCTGCAAGTGTCCAGTTCTCAGTGGCACTCATCAGATTGCTTGCTGTTCTTTCAACTTGCACACTATATTTGAGGTGACATGTTTGACTAAAATCCATCCACGAGTTTCTTCTCCTTCTGCAGCTTCAGTGTCTGGTTTCTTAGCACATCTCTTATTCCTTAGGATGTACTCTCTCACGCACAGAACATTTAAGCTATGCTTTGATAAACGTCTAGGGGTTTATATTTTGTACCTCAAGGTATTTATTTGGTTTACACTGACTTTCATTTTCTTGGATTGCCATTAATTTAAAGTTCTGTATCTTTACTTAAACATGAAATGTGTTAGTCAGTGATATGATAGCTTGACTTCTACTTTATTACACTTAGGTGGAGCTGGCGAAATCACATGGTTCTATTGATCTGAGCTGAAGTTGGGGTTCAGTTTTGACCTTCGACATACTCACACAGAGTTCCTGCTGATTACAATGAAAATTAGGCATATGCAGCCAAGGCTCAGCATTTGGCCTTTGGTCAGAATGTGTATTAAGTTTTGCTTTTCTCTAGAAATAGAGGTTATGTCAAAAACATTGCCTATTTGAAACTTGTTTACTTTTGCTTGTCTGAAGTGAGTTGTCTGTTCCCATCATCTGACCCCACATGAAAGTCACAGAGCTGACTTCTAACTTTGCCAGCTGTAGTTCTCCCAGATTGCCAGTACTTTTGCATCGATGATGAGGACAGGTCACATCATCTTGTTGACACAAAGATATGCCTTTGCAATGCAGCCCAGGGATGACACAGGTGACACTGTCTGTCTGTTTCACAAACAGAAGTATTACGGCAGTTCTTACTGGAAATTCCCCCTGGTCAGGCACCTAATGAAAAACAGTGGTTTAGCTGTTTAGATGGTGCTTAGTTACGTTTATACAGGAACTGTTAAACTAATTTAGCAATAATATATTTTAAACTACCACTTTGCACAATGGAACCAGAAAGCTGAAAACACCTGAAACTAACGTTAGTTTGAATGGCCTCAACAGAGCTGGCCAAATTTTTTTAGCACTTATTTTAATGTCATTTCAACAGAGTGCACAGAAAGTTGAAGGTGAGACAGAGTTTTCTCATTCTGGTTCCAGTCAAAGGCACAGCAAGGAATTTCCTGTACTGGGAGCTTACATCGTCTGAAGATAAAACCAGAAAACATTGTATGGGAAAAGAAGAATTACTACACAGTTGCTGAGATAAAAAACCTCAGGCAAAGAAAGAATGATTTGCTCAAAGTTACCGGAGGTTGTGGTTTTCTGAGGACCTTCAGTCACTGCTCCTGGATGAAGCACCAGAGTATTTTTCCACTCAAGTTTTGCTCCTTGGAGTAACATTTAACAGTGTGTATGGCAGAGTACAAAAATACATAAAAACAAATCAAAGTTGTTCAGATCAGCTTGTAGTTTATGTCTACCCTTCGTGTGTCTGTCTCCCATAACGCAGGTGAAAGGAATGAGAAGGAAGTGTCTTCACAAACAAACTGTGGGCCTGATGGTAGATAAAGCCAGATACTGATAGGTGAAAGAAGCAATGGAAGGAACGATCAATTCCATAGGAATTCCACTAATTGACACTGACTGTTACTCACTCACGACTGTGCTAATCCCTGGATTTAGAGAAAAAGAACAGAAACACAAGGAAAAGAAGCCGGGAAGTCTGTACCTCCCAAGTACCTCAGCCAATGGGCAAAGAGAGAGGGAAATGTGGCCGGGAAATCAGGATAAAAAGGAGGCTGCATCCTCTAACAATTTGAGAGACCCCATGAGAAATGCCTATGACCTCTCCCTTTATTTGAATAAAGTTACAGGACTCCTCTGTCTCTCTTTTGGACATGAACCTCTGGTGTTTGTGGATTGATTTTCCCAGACGAGTCCCCAGGTGAAAACAGCTGTCCAGAGTGGTAACTTAAATCAACTTTTTAAGTAGTTCTAGAAGGAGAACTGGGACAGACATGAGGAAGAAAGGAATCACACTTACTGGCAAAAAGAGACTGTGAGAGTTTGGATGAAGTTCTGAGACAACCTTACTCACCTGACCACGGTTACTTCTGGGCTGAAAGCGCCACAGAATAAGGCTTTATAAAATACTCTACTGCTTGTGACACAGTCCATGTTGTACTGACAAAAAGGCAGGCATTTCTGGAGACATTTTTTGCTATTTAGTATGAATTTTTAAGGCTCTTTTACTGAACTTAGCAGTGTGCTTCTGATGTTAGAATAGTCCTTGCCTCCAGCAACCTCGAAGTCAAGTTTTGGAATCACCTGAATTCCAAACAACCACGTGGAAAATTGCATTTGAAAGAATGTTGATGCTTATATGTAAGTATTTAGATATGTATGTACAAGACCTAGGTGCATATAAAGTAGAAAACAAGGATTGTAAGGCATTATCATTTAAGGAGTGTCTTGGGGTGACTCTATCATGTGTATCCCCTATCATGCTCTATGCCCAAAAGGTAATATTGTGCCTTTTCTGGGCCTTTAAACTGAGCTTGAGGAAAAAAAAAAACAAACCCAGATGAACTTTCCAAAGCAGCTTCTCAAGGACACAGAGATTACACTCCTCAGTGTTGTCTGGCTGCAGAAGGCACGAAGGGAGCACCCTGCTTGCTTTTTCTTCAGCCAGCTGGTTTTTTTTCCCTCTTGGCGTGAGACGGAGAGCTGAATTTTGTTTCCTGGGACTTTGGTTTTTTTTCCCTTCTTCTCTTCTGAACTGTTTCAACAACATCAGAACACATCAGGAGAATTTTCTCCCCGAGGCCCAGGGGTGGGCCCACGCCCTCACCAACCAGCTCCGAGGAGGAGACAGACCACACCTACAGAAAGACTCTGAAATCTTCCCAGGTTTCTCTCTATAGCGGGGGTTTTAATTCATTATTTAGCATCATTATCCTTTTCCTGTATGTTTGTTAAAATAAATAGTTTTTATCTCTTTCACTTTCCTTCGAGGAGAAATTTCCTTTTTTCCCAAACCCTGTGGGGGGAGGGGTGGTTGCAACCTGGTTTTCTCTCAGGGACTGTATTACTAGATTTTGGCCAAACCGGCACAGGAGGTAGGGCTTGAAGAGGCTTCCTTCTATATACAGGGGGAAATTTTCTTTCTGAATTCTTAAGAAGCTTTGTGGCGTTGATTTCTTTTTTTGGTCTTCGCATACTACTTGTGCAGGCCCTACCGAAGAAATGGCTGCATACCTTCAGGCAAAGTTCTCATTGTTATTTGGTAGGATCATTTCCCTGATTTTCCTCTGAAGGCACTTAAAACAGTTCTCCTTTATAAGATTAGTTGGTTTAAGTTTGTGTAAGAAAGAGTTTAAAAGTGGAAGACAAAATTGCTGCCGAACTCTTCTATTCAAAGGTCTCTTCTTCACCCACTGTGCTCCCAAAATCTTGTGCATAAGAAGTCTGAAAATGGTAACTGAATTTTTTTTTGCAAGAACTGAGACAATAATTGGAGAAATGTAGGCTTTAAGGTCATGACAAAAGCCTGTGGAACACTATAAAATAGCAGTTACTACTGAAAGCTTGATAGTTACGTTGTGAAGAGATCCATAGGCATCTCTGTTGAGAGGCTGATGACACCAGCAGCTTTACTAAAGAAATATGAGGAAACACCTCCCTAATTAGGACAGATTCTTGGAACAGAACGATGTAAAGCCTTTCTGTCAGACTGTCAGAGTCATATTCTCTCTAATGGTTTAAAAGTTTAAAAGAACGTGAAGGGTGAGAAGATCTGTTCTGTGTCAAGTAATGGAGGAGCACCCAAACAGGTGAAAATTCTTGAGAAAAATGTGGGCCTCTTTCAGAATGTACACACTGAGAAGTGTGGCAAAACTACTGGGCACCCAGAGAACAAAATCTCACACAACTTTTTGTCAAAATGCTGGATTGGACATGTACATTTGTAAGTAGCTTACTATTCTCTTTTTGCTGCTTCCCTCATCTTTTTACTGTCTTTCTCTCTTTTGAAAACCAACCATCTTGATATTTCTATGGATCCAATTATTTCACATTTATTTGACATGTCAGAATATTTGGAAACATTTAATTAGATAAAAGGTCTCATACCAGAGAGACAATTCAAATGCTAGTGCAGCCATAGACTTTTTATTCCTGGTATATTATTATACGGTAGAATATTAGGGCTGGCTCTGCCTCACTTGCTATATGAGCATTCAAAAAGTCCACCTCTGAAACAGAAACACTTCCAAGTATTTTGGCCCATGTAAATGCCAAGTTGTTTCCATTTATTTGAAAGACAAAGTCCAGCCTGTTTGTCCTGCAATACTCAGGTAAGTTTTTTCATAGAATCATAGAATAAGCAAGATTGGAAGGGACCTTTAAGGTCATCAAGCCCAACTATCAACCCAGCACTGTCCTAAACCTCTAAACCACATCACCCAGTGCCAGATCCAGACATTTTCTGAACACCTCCAGGGATGCTGACTCCGCCACCTCCCTGGGCAACCTATTGAGGTGTCTGACCACCCTAACAGTGACAATTCTTTTCTTATATCTAATCTGAATCTCCCCTGTCTCAGCTTAAGGCCATTTCCTCTTGTCCTCTCACTGCAGGCACTCTAGCAAAAACTGGTCCCCTACTCACCACAACCTCCTTTCAGGGAGTTGCAGACAGTGATGAGATCCCCCTGAGCCTTCTCAAGGCTTCCTTTTTAAAAGGAGAAATTTAAAAATGAAAGCTCAAAATATTAGAAAAAATAGAAGTGGCAGCTGTTTAATGGAAACTTTGCACCATTTCTTTTAGTAGACAATTATGCATAAATACTGCTTAAATATCTGAAATAACATTTTGTTAGAAGATGTAAAACCTAAAATACCTGTCTACTTTCTCTGTGTTTTTTTGGGTTTTATTCCTTGTATAGAAAACAAGGTCTCATTACTTAACAAGATCCATCTCTTCAACTTCTCTTTTTCTTCTACCATAGAATTTTTAAATACAGGAACCTCCAGCATTTTTAACTTCATTCTTCTTTCATTGAAATGATGTGGGAGGAAACAAAACACCTAACAGAAACTAACAACCTCTTTGTTAGATGGCATGATGACGAGCATGGTAGAAATATCTACCCTGAGTTCAGAGGTCAGAGTTGGACTCTGCAGCAATAAGCACAAGGAAAGAACTGGGAAAAAAAGAATTTTCTTTCCTGCCTGGCTTTCTGAAACTCGGTAATCTTTCGACAAAAGACTCTTCAGATTTGCAGTTATTTGGGACTGAGGAAGAGGTGTTCAATTTCACTGCCGGCTCCTTCCAGTCAAAGCTATAATTCAGCAGCTTCCACTAGCATGCAGAAAAAGAGTTGTCAATCAGCAGTTAAATACTGACATGAACAGTGCCTTTGTCAATATTTCTGTTCTGCCTTTGAAAGCACACAAGCCAAAACAAAAAATCTTTTGACAATGTGTGAAAAACAAAACTGAAACACTTCAACAACCTTTGGCAGCTAGAAAGCTGCCCATATAAAGTCTTAGACATGGAATGGTCTTTGTCAGGTGGAGGAAAGCTTGTGTCCTGAGATTTGACCATCAGGTAGTTCAGCAATGCAGCTGTGTGTCTTAGAAAAGCATTTCTTAGATATGTCAGTGTGTTGGTTGCATTTTTATTCACCGTCACGAAGCCTTTGCAGTCATCATCGTATTCATCTTAAATGAAGCTTCGCTTCATTAGCAAGACACTGAGTTTCCAGATTTCAGTCAGATTTGATACATTTTAAGTTCTGCCAAATAAATCCCCAAGCTGGGTGATTTCCTTACCTGGAAGAATAAGGATTTGAGTTCGTATAGTTTCCTTTTTAAGTTCTGAATGCTCTTGGTGTCGCAGGCTCAGCCTGACTCTTTTGTAGCACCAGCAGAAAGCATTAGGTAAGTCAGGCTTTGACAAATATTTTTTTGTGTTATGTCCTAATTCAATTAAGTAATGTGAGTGTATCTCTGACTTTAAATACAAGGATGATTTGAACTATTCAAGTTAAATGCTGGCCAGCTTCTGAGATGTTTTGCTTGTTCTCCATGAGTGGCTGCACTGAAGCTGTTAGCAAAGCCGTTCTGAGTGTGAAGTGCAGAGAGCGGGGATGGGGGCAAAGAAAGAGAAGAAGTTTTTTTAAGAGGCAGTAGGAAAACAAGAGCTTCACACACACAAAGAATATACTTTTCATACACATAAGTTTATAATCATCTGTATTGGATAGTGTCAAGGACAGGTATTGCAGAAAATATTGCAGGTAGCAACTAACTAAAGAGCATTGGGACAGAAGTGGAGCAGTTATCTTGAGTTGCACAATCACACTTGCAAAACTGAATATTCAGACATGTTTAGATTAAAGGGCACATAGGCCAAAGCTGCCAATTTATCTACTGTTTTTATTCTTAATTCTCTTGGATTTTAACTTTCACCAGTGATGGCAGGAAAATTATTAATACCTATGTAACATCTAGCAGACTCAAAAGCAGCACCACTGCTCAGTCTGCTCAGAAGTTGCTGGGAGTCCAAATTCTCTCAACAAAATAAAACCCGAGACTTTGTGTCCTAGTTCTTTGTGGGGAAGTTGTTTCAGTTTTGGGTTTTCTTACAGGATAAACTGCTTCATGTTCACATACAACAATTTGGAGTTGGTTTTTTTCAGTCATCTGGCATCAGCAGTTACCTATAATTAGATCAACAGCTTCCTCTGGATAGTCATTGCTCAGATTTACAGCTGAATTAACCTGCTTCTTTTATCTGTAGGTCCTCCAAGATCAGTTCAGGTGACTGTAACCTTCCACTTAGATTTTAAAATTAACCAGTCCTGGTAAAATTCCAGTTTATGTATACTCAACACCATTTATACTAGAGCAGCCCAGTTGCCTACTTCTAGATGCACTTGGTAGGAAGGTCTTCAATTCTATAATCACTGGAAAAAGAAAGAAATTCCCTAACATGCCAAGCCAGCAGCACTGGAAATGATGGACAGAAACTCTAGAGTCTTTGAAAAAGGGGCCATGGGGAATGCATCTAAATAACTGTAGCTGCCAAGGAGGGATCTCTTTTCCAAACAGAGATTCTTCCAGATTCTTCCAAGTAGATTCTTTTAGAGCATAACAATATTCTGGAAACCTAAGACACACATGCGAATCTTTAGGTGGAGAACTAGCCCGCAACTTCTGCTGAGGAGAATATTGCTAGCTAGAATGCAGGCTGGCGTAAACCTTCTTAAAATTACGAGGTATAACACATGGTCTTAATTTAAAGCAGATCAGTGTAGGTTTGCTTAAACAGGAAGAGACAGATGTAAACTTTGAGGTAGAAATAATTTCCAAATGCTGCCTGAGTTGAGAATATATGCATGTAGATAGATGGAGATACATACAGAAACATGTAGCATCCAAAGGGAAGCCTAAATTGTAGGTCTTTGGATCACATTCTGTAGAGCTGTGTTGGATGAATCTGTTGTTTCTCATGGCACCAGCGATACTTCCAGTCTGCCCTTTCTAATGTGGTAAAACTGCAGGCTTGGAATGAAGAGCAGAAAATAGCTGAGTGAATCCTGTTATTTATCCTGGTGTAATATTCTTACGGTGGTAATTAAAAATCTACACTCAAATTTTGAATTTGCAGTCAGTGCTTAAGGCAAAATACATTTTTTTAGATCTTTTTCTAGGACATGTAGTTATTTTGTCCACCGAAGTGGTGAAGTAACAGTGACTTGAGTCATCTGAGCTTTAATCCTGCTTGTGGCTGGAAGCCCAGTGTTTCCCTCCCACGCTTTGCAGTAGCAGAAGAAAAAGCATTAGACAGAAATTACACCTCTGTTTTGGATCAGAGGCCATTTCTTCTCTTTGGCTTTGGTTTCTGGGGTTTTTTTCCCCATTTTCAGTGTATTTATGAATTAGTCAACACCTACCAAAGGTGATACTGCAGCTGAAATGGTAATCAACTATGTATCAGAAAATCATTTGGGCTATGCATGCATGGATTGACAAGTAAGAGAACACAGTAGGAGTGGATCTATAAAGTAAAACAATTCATGGGTATTCCACAATATATTAATTTCAGTAGGTTTTACTTTAGGTTGATCCTGCTCTGATTCTGTTGCTCATTAGCGGCTGAAGCACTCCAGGGGCACATCTTCTGGGTTGGAGTTACCTGCAGGTAATCCAGCTAATATGCTTTGAGACCTCTCTGCAGCATGGTAAGTGGGAAAAACGGGGAGGTTTGCTTTAAAGTTGTGCTTCTGGCCTCACCTAAAATGCAGTGTAGAAGGAGGGTTTATCACTCTGTCCTGAAGATAAATCATCAGTTTTCCATACTGCAGTAAGTGCAGTCTGCATACAGTCTTGCAAGTTCTTCCTTTGTTAAAAGTCTTCCTACTGGATTATAAGTAAGCTTGCTTGCAAAAGAATTGTTTCTGAGCTGAAGTAAAACATACCTGGTGTACAGCATTGTTTACACTCTTCTGAGGCTTTCCAGAGAACAGCTGTTTCTTATTTTCGAAGTGCAGTGAGAAAAGGAGACAAATCTGGCAGAAAAACTCAGAGGGGTGGTAATGGCTTAAAATTTGTGCTCCCTTCTTCAGGCAAGATGCTTGACTTAAAGAACTTGAAACTGGAGCTGGGCAAGCTCCCTGAAGCAATACAAATGCCAAAGTGATTGGAATTTTTAAAGAACTGACCAATACATTTTTATCTGGAGAGGAAATTACTAAGCTATAAGCCTTGCCACTGAAGCTTTATACCTCTCAAGTTACATACTTTCATTTTCAACATGCCCAAATTGCCAACATCACTTTATTTTTCACAAAGCAATAACTTCACAAATCAGAGGACAGACAATAAGAGATTGATTTGAAGTCATTAAAGCAATTAATCAGTATGCTGATTTGACAATAATGCTTCCTGGAATAAGTCTGAAACCACTGTTAGCCCCAATATCAGAGCTGGTGAGAGCACTTTCCAGAGGGTAGCCGGAGGTGGCCCTGACAGCTGCACTGAACTGTCATGCTGCACATTCCACGGTTTAAACAGTAATTTATTTTGCAATCCCTGCATCATCAATTCTGGGATGTTTGTCCATAATGTTTAATGTTTAAAGAGGTCAATATTTAAAGAGACCTGTTTTCAGCAAATAAAATCTCTATGTTGCTTTAAAGTTAATATGTCACACACTCTGATGGTGATACAGAGCAAGAACTGTCACTCACAAAGTGTCAGCCTCTATTAAGACAAGAAATTATGGTGCCAAGTGAACCACTAGTGAAAAAGACTGTTTAAAACTTCTGACGCAGTTTCGGAGTATCTTAGTAAAGTTCACCGGAGCTTAAAGGATAAACTCCATTTGTTAATCCTATTCAAGACATACAGGGGAACAAAAAAGTGTGAATAGTACAAAATAGGCTACATAGGACTTGCCAGTGTAGAGAAATCTGCTGCTCTGCCTTCTGCAAGCCAGCGTGGGAATAAACAGGCATGTGTATTGGCAGGCTGTGGGATACACTGCTGCTCTCAGCAACGCCTGTAAGAGCTTACACAATATCTTCCTCTAGGATCCCTCCTTTCAAGTAGCATGGTCATGCTTGGCATCAAAGTTCCCAAAGGGATGCTGGAATAACCAAAACAGGAAATTTGTGGGTTGTGCTGCCCACAGGGGAAGGTGATAGCAATAAAAGCTGGTACTATAGGTGCAGAAGTCACAGCGTACACGACTGCATGGTAATACAAGCAAAGAAAAGGGCTGGTGAATCCCTTCATGTGCTGGTGACTTGAGGTTGACAGGCTTTACCTTGGCTAACCCTGCTTCTTCTAGATCACCCCCTTTGCCTGACAGGGCTTTCTGCTGCTAAGGTCTGTGGCAGCGATGCCGGGAACCACAAACCGCCCTCCCTCTCCTCCCACACAGAGGAGGAGTGCTGCCTTAAACAGCAGACGGGCAAAAGAACTTTGAGTAAAATCCATAATTATTGGAATCTCAAAGATCCTAATGCACCTGTTAATTGAAACTCTTAGAGTGATTAGTGAGAGGACTTCTGAATTTAAATCATTCATTATATAAATACAAACATAAAATTTAATCTCATTTGGGGAAATTCACACCTACATGCAAAAAGAAAATAATTCCACTGTTTTGGAAAAGCACCCCTTGAATCTAAAATTAGCTTAGTTAAAGCATCAGGTTAAACATTTTGATGTAGTGTATTTGTTGTGCAAACACAAACTAAACCAGAAACATTCTTTTAATTTTTCTAATTTTTCAGAAGCTGTGGCCATTTGTTTCCAGATAGTCTAGGCAGTCCTGATAATTCTGCAAAAACGGGAGATGTTAAAAATCATACCGTCTCTTGACAAGGAAGTTTGGCATTTGAAAATCACATCAGATAAAAGCTTTCCTTGGCCAGAAATACTTTTGTTTGTTTGTTTAAAGGGAGGACAAAATACAGTTTAACACTTCTAAGTACCATTTCTAAAGAAGTGGGGGATGTAGTTTGTTTCACCAACCTAAGCTTTCCGAGTTAGATCCTCCATAGTCCCTAAAGGCATTAATAATTTCTTGTAAAAAGAAGAGAGAAACAAACAAGACTTTTAAAATCATCTCAATACTCAGGTCTCTGCACTCTCTCTCTCTCTCTGCGCTCTGTCTCCAGACCTAAAAATGCTGTGAAGTCAAGGCAAACCGCCAAGAGCTTCACACTCAGTGCTGAACTGGCACAGACTCAAAGGTTGCTACTTGCATTTGGATGCCAAAACATTAGCACTGCTCTCGCTACTGGCTTTTACACATCCTTTTACAAAGATAGATACTTCGCAATCTTTGCCTCTTCTACAAGTTTTCACTGCTTGCTTTTCCAAGTTTTCCTTGAGTGCTAATCTTGCTGCTGGTAAGAAAGCATCTTGCATACTAAAATATTCCTCTTCAGTAGTACTTGTTCATGTATGTCCTTCTTCTGCAACGGGAAGCACATGCTTCCAGTGCTGCATGTTCTGTCTATCTCAGCAGTTATCAGTTCAGTGATATTCAAGCCTGCTCTTTGGTCCACATTCACCATTCAGCCATACTGAGTCAACCCTGAAAGCCCCACTGAGAGGCTGCCTCAGTCTAAGCTCCACAGATGTGTGTGGATGGGGACAGACTGCCCTTTCTTAGAGCCCCCAACCACATCCAGACTTCCACTCAGAAATGGAGCATGTTAAGGGCTATACTGCTCTGTCAGTCCAGAGCACTGACCCTCAGTAACACTGTATGAATACACTCAGTGACTGACCACTGCAATCTAAAAAGCCACAGGCCACACCAGCTGGGATCTGTCCCTGATCCCTGGTCACAAGTAATGTCTACCCTCAGAAGATATCCTACTGGTAAAGCAAGATGTTTGACCCATAACTTGCAAACACACTTTTGGGACACCAATCAGCAATTAATAATTCAAAAACTTCACTTTAAGCTCAGAAATGTTCCTACTGAACTCAGCAGGAGTATTCACATGTTAAATGTTCTGGGATCAGTCACACGAGTGAGGCTACGAGATCTACCTAAAATCCTTTTCTTTTATAAACATGCACGTGTATCAAAGCACCTGACAAAATGGCAGATTGACACCCTGACAATATGTGATATTATGGCACTTTAATATGAGGCTCTGTTCTCTGGGAAAAGCAAGGACTCAATCACAGAAAACTCGACACAACATTATTTCTTGGTGGATATCCAAGTGGCCACCAGAAGCAACCAATACAACTGCACAGATGCCTCCTCCTAGCAAGGCAGAGTTAACTCTGGGCATGGTGGGGGGCGGGAACCACTGCAGCCTGTGGGGAAGTATTTAATCTCTGTTCTCCTGTGCAATTCTCAGCAACACAGTAAAAGGAACACACACTACAATTAATGATTCACACATTTATAACCCAACCCTCTCGACCTTTGTTAGCCAAAACACCTAAGTAAACCAATCTCTACGCCTAAATTTCTTCTAACAGCTATGAATAAGGCAAATGGAAAAAAAAAAGTTGGGCTGGAAGGTTAACTGGTTTGATTCTTCACGGTAACACAAAGTGGGAATACAGAAACAGTCAGATGGAGTTAAACAATAAGAGAAGTGGTAACTGCTAAAAACAAAATGTAAAAAGTTATTTTGCTTGTGTTGCACACTTCACTTTCGCAATGATAACAAGTTGTTTGTTTATCTCATTCAAGAAATTGTTTCCTCATTTCATGTTACAGCAAACAGCTGACTAGGTGGAAAGGATTGATCAGTAATTTTGAGGATTTTAACTACATCATTGAACTGGTTCCAAGTTAATGGTCATTAAAAAATCTGCTATCTTCGCAGTAGTTCTTTGGACAGAACACAATATTTTGACTATTTCCAATTCTTAGGATAGCAGGCACATCCTAAAAGAATATATAAAATATGTACATACTCTTTCTAATCACTACCTGCTTTGGCTTTATCCACACACTGAAATGAACAAAATCCGAGAGCAAATTTTATGCTCTTGAACAAGAGCACAGTTCCTTTTCTGAGTATGTCTCACTGAAGCTCCTACAGCTTGTAGCTAGTGTTTTGTCTTACGGCAGCAATGTATGCTTCCTACTTTGCAGTAACATACGGCATAAGGATGATTTAGAAGCCTATTTGTGTCAGGCTAGCATGAGAAAGCCAAATGAAGAAGCAAAGTTATCAGGAGAAATAGTGCATCTCTCACTCTCAAGAACTCAGTGCTCTGTTAGCGCCAGTGAAGAAATTCCTACCCACTTTTAGCATTCTGCTTTAGAGGCCAAAAGGAAATTGGGACCCATAAACACTAAGGATTCCTTTAGCTCCACCTATTATCTGTTACTGCCAGATCAAAGCTTTTAACTGAGTAAACCAATTTATGCTTCTATATTTGAGTCAAATATGCTTGACAGTGCACACCCTGCTGATTGAAAAAAGGTGTTTAATCAGCATAAATGCATGCCTTGTGCGCAAGAGCCCGGTGTCTCACTGGAAACAGACTGCTGCATTTCAGCTGGCGAAAATGGCTGTTGTCTGGATCACCAGGGATTTGGAAGGTTATTTTTCTGTGGACATATTAGGTACACACAGAGGCCTATAAGGCAATGACTGCTGGACGACATTGGATCCATATGGGGGCAGAAAGAGTCAGAAAATTAATTGTTAGAGAGGTTTTAAAGGGGAATGGAAGGATGCTTGTTATATCACCCTGAAAAGTGTAACATATAAACAATGAACATGGGACGTTGCTCAGCAAGGACTCAGAAGTAAAAGGGTATCACTGTGACTTCCTGCATAGAGACACAACGTAGATAAACGTTTGTGTCCCTTACAAGATTTTTCTTACGACAATTTGTTATTGAAGACAAATAACAATTATTCAAACAAACAAACAAACAAACAAACAAACAAAACAACCCTCCACTCCCAGTACTTTAAATAACCTAACAAAGGTTATCTTTCTCTTCTAAAATCAATTTTTGCTCTTCTCTATTATGGAGTTGCTATTTCCTTTGTTCTTCATGCTCAGGACTCAGAAAGTAAAGAGCTTTTTCATTTCTGAAGTGAAATAATGTAGACTTAAGGCTAATTTACAAACAAACTTGCGCCTTACCTCAAGCCAGCTGCTCTAGCACACAAAATCTAGTGTTCTTCACTTTCAGGACTGAGAAGCAAGAAGAAGAAGAAAAGAAAAACTCTTTAATTTTACATGCATATTACTTGTGTATTTCCTTAAATAGAGGGAAAACAGTGTAATCTAAAGCACCTCAAAACCATTTTCTTTGACTTTAATTGGCTGGCAGTTTGAGTTAAGACTCTTAACTAACCTGAGTTTCAAAGTTGAGCTGCAATTCATCTCTTCCGTGCTGTAACTACTGCTCTGTTACTGCAGTGTATACCTACAGGTATTGTGTCCACTGAGTATTTAGGCATAAAATCTGGTCTAAAGGCATCAATGGGAATTTCGCTACTTCCTTTGCAGCCTGGATTTCACTTGTTCACCTGGATTCAGTTTGTAAATCACTCTTTTGTTTGGTTTGTTTGATTTTTTTAGCAGGGTGCAAGATGCAATTAGATGCTACATAACACATTAATATTTCTGATGACTCCATTGACAACTAACAGTTTATGCCTGAGTTCTTCAAACTGTTTGATACAAGAAAAGCTTCATCCTCTGTTTTCAGTACTATTGCCTTTTGGGAAGCAAATCTCTCTTGTTAATCCGCCTAAATGGGTCTAAAAAAAGAGTAAAAAACGTAAGCAGAACAAGGTTTTTCAAACTTTGAAAGAAAGCAGCTGTTTCTAGGTATGCAACAACAGTTGCAAAAGCCGTATCAGCAGGACAGAAGAGCCTCATACCAGGAAAATGAGCAACTAACCCCTGGAGACCTTGCTCTTGATATGTTGGAAGAGTATCTGAATGATACTCTATGGAGGAATTTCAGGAGCATAAACATTAATCTTATGTATTCAAATCCATCTTCCTTGGAAATACGACTCTCCTCCGGAAGAAATGATTTGCATAAGTGAGCCTTGGAATAAGTGACCTTTGCAGTTTCCTCATTAAAGTAAATAATCACCCTGTTTTCTAGCTGTACCAAAGATTGCTGTTGTCCAATGGGACAGTGATTCTTTCTCCCTTTTTGTTGGGGAAGCAGGGGGAATACTTTCTTCAGATTAGAAGTATGGGTATTGGTATATTATAACACAAATTAAGAGACAGATCCTCTCAAACCATGCCAGTCTATAAAATCACTGCTCCAGGACACTTAGTTTTATTAGAAATGAGCAACACAGGATCCTTCTTTGCCCAAACTCACAATTTGTGACTGCATCCCTTTCCCAGTTTTCATTAATATTTCCATTTTGCAAAGCAAGCATAAACCTGCTCAGTTTGGCACAGGTGCAAATGACTTAGCAATCGCAACCACAAACGTCCCATTACATAACTGCATTGGCTTCCTATTTTAATCAATGCCGCAAATTAGCAAATGTATAAATGTGCAATTAAAAAACCTGCTGATATGAAAGCATGATAGAGAAACCTTCACTTTTGAGATGCTGCTACCCTCCAGCTGAATATATCCTGTTCAGTGCTACAGTTCTTGTCTGAAACGACACACTATCTAGTTCACCTGTTTACTCTCCAAGAAATGTGCTGAGTTGTAACTTTTGCACCCTATTGAAGAAGCAAGAGAGGACAGAATGTGATGCCTTCATTTGGGTGACCTCTGCAGGTGCAGAGATGATCAAGTTGCTGCATTAGAGGTATCACGTATTGATCCAAGGTAAACTTTAGCTATCTCCACACGCAAGATCCTTTTAGACTGGGAGTAGCTGACCTCACAATGAAAGAATTAGCTATTTCTAGAAAAAGAAAAAAGGTTGCTTTCCCTGCTTGTATGCCTTTATTTTCTTGGACAGATGATTTCAAGACTACAGATTTTCCTCTATTCTCTATGTAACACTGATAAAACAGAAAAGCCTTGTTGAGGACTGTCATTCTGGATAACTCTTCTCCTCAAGTTACAGCTAATATTCTGAATGTTAGCACAAGGAGGAAAGGCATGTGTGTCTTCTGACATACACAGAAAGTTAAAAATGATCAACAACTAGTGACAATTCACTGACATATATCAACACCTCTGAAAAGGAAAAGTGCATATATATGGGTGGGAGGTAATTTCATGAAGTTCCCTCTCTAATTCGCAAACTTAATGTTATGAAAAGTATTATTCACAGTTTCAGGGGCTCTTTTATTGCTTGTCCAAGCCCAAAGCTGTTTCAAGAATGCAATATATGCATATTTAACATGCTTATTCCAGGAAGGAAACAGAGGGGTTTTTTGTTTTCATGTTCTCCCACTTTTTGAAGCATCTAGTATACTAAAAATGTACAAACACAAAGGGCATCTGTGATTGAAAGAGTCTACCTGTTCTGTTTGTCACCAGAACGCTGGTGTCCAGACCTGCAGACTGCAGTAATGATGATTATGATCATTTTTGCAGATACAGCCCTACAATTTAAAGCCCTCATCAATTAGTGATAATATCAACCCAGAGACCTTAATTCTAACCGAGAAAAATTAGCAGAATATATAGTATAAGCACCTAAATTCCAAGAAAAAAAGTGCATGGATTCATTGCAACCTCCTTACAAAGCTTTATTCTTCAAAGTTCTTTAATATCAACATCAATATTTTGCAATGTAACTCTAAGTGTAATTTTTAAAGTCCTCTGGAATTAAAATGCTCCACATATGACTTTCAAAAATGGAAGCAGTATTCTAAACAAAGCCCCTGAATTCCTTTAAATACTTAATTTTCTCTGCAGAGCTTCCTGATGTCAGCTTTCAGTTTCATCTAATGTAGAAAAAACTGCTGTCAAAATCCTGTCTTTACCACGGTAAGTTATTAAGCAAATTAAAACCATACTATTACATTAATCCAGATCTTGGTTTTTATTTCTGTATACAACATTATTACATACTTTAAACAACATAGAGAGCTTTCAGTCTATCTTATTTTTGTATTGAAAATGTGTCACAGTATCCTAACTAGTAAAAAGATGCTGAAAAATGAATAACTGCAGTTCCTGGCACCAAGATCTACAAGCACTTAGAATTACGAAACTGACTTTTGTTACTGCCTCTCACTCTCACTCATCTTCAGTAGTATCCTAACCCTTCTTCTTCTGCCCATAAGCAAATCTAACTGTTGAAGCAAACCCTTGTATTCTTGGTCTTGCTTCCCTACCACAGCCACTTTAAAACTCTCCCCTCTCTGCTTTAAAATGACTCCATCACATCACACCAGGTTTGTCAGATTATCTGTTTACCACTTTTGCTAACAAAACAAATTAACCTTTTGCACTGAAAGAACCTGTGAGCATCTGGGACAGAAAGTACATTGAAAAATTATCAAGTAATTAGAAGCATCTTTTGAAGGTAGCTGTGGGTATACATGTAATTTTACAGACTGGCATAAGGAGATCATCTTTCCACGTCTGTGATTAAGTACCAGCCAGCACCAAAGATTTCAAACTGTAATTCAAGACACAGCATGGATTTCTCTCTGGTTTCATAGTCCATACTGGTATAAAACCCAACTATCTATTAACCTAGTGATAGCTACCTGTCTCACCTGAATGCAATAGGTCCTGCAGACTAGACAGTATCCCTTATAGAGACAAATAATAAACATTACAAGTTTAGGTGGATTACTTATACAAATAATTTGAAAATATCTTTAGAAGGGCCAGATGAGATGATAACCCAAGAAATTAGAGGAAGTGGAAACAGAAAGTATGAGATTGGAATAGAAGCCTTAAGAGAGGAAAAGGGAACAGGTTTTATCGTCCATCAGTATTACTATTTTCCTGTGCCCAGGATCCAGTAAAGAACAGCAGCAACAACAATCAATTCATAAAAGCCTGGCATCACTCCTGTTCTTTCTTTCTTTCAAAAAATATCTCCTCACATTGCCTGGTGGATGTCCTCATTTATCCCAGCCATCAGATTTTATGACAGGACTTACTTTACTGTTTTGTCCTAACAGAGTGGCAGATGAGCAGCAGAGGCTGGCTATAATATCACCTCTAATATGAGCTGTTTCTGTACTTCCTCACAAGTGTTTGTCTTCCGCATGACTGACAGTTGAATTCTGTTCAAAGAGGGTGATTAAGGCTGCAATAGATATGAAGCCAAGTTTCCTCCTAGGTTCTCTTCTTCCTGCTGTGCCCCATGTGGCTGGCAGAGCTTTGCCACTGTGGAACACAGCTTGCTGGAAGTGAATTTTTCTTAAGCAGACAGGCTTTTGTTCAGTTTTGACTCAGGCTTCCAGCCCAAACTCTTGAGCAATCTGCACTGAGAAAGCTCTCTGTGTCTGTGGTAAGGTTTGGGGGTGGTTTGGGTTTTTTTGGTTTGGTTTGGTTTGGTTATGGTTTTGGTTGAGTTTTTTGGTTTTGGGGGGTTTGGGGGGCTTGGGGGTGTTTGTTTGTTTGTGGGGAGTTTTTTTGTTGTTCTCTTCTAGAGGCTTCCAGTCAGAGTCAATCTGTAGTACAGAGAACCATTTTCTGAAAGACTGTCTTCTGGGCAAAAGAACTTCATTATCAGCCTTGTGCTAGCATATTCTTTGAGACTTACATAAAATTAGGCTTTAGATTTAGATGCAGATGAAACTATTCTTAGGTTTCTATACCTCTATTTCTTTTGTGGGCCAATTGCAGAACAAATCAAGGTGGCATACTGCATTCTTTCACTTCTTGTCTATTAATTAATTAATTCATCTTTTTACCTTGTACAAATGGGTTTAAAAAACGGTGTTTGCACATTACATTTTTCTTTCTGAAAAAGGGGCACATGATTCAAAAGCTCATTTTCTGTCACAGCCATCATGTGGCTCTCCTCTGTGGCTCACCTCTCTCTATCCTGTTCTGCACAAGGCAATTTTACAGCAGCTACAAGCTCCTGGGTAGCAGCTTTGTTGTTATTATTTTCAATCCCACCTAAGATGCTTGCTTTTCCCCCCTTAATCCTGTTTTCCTCATCCTTATTTCACCTCAAGAAATCCCTCTGCCTCTGACTCTTCTTCTCCCTCTCCACACTGTTATATAAGTTTTTTATCCTGAAATGGTTTAATGGATGATCTTTCCCCAGATTTAATCTGTTACAAATTGTCACATCCAGGCTTGAACTCCTACTATTTAAACACTTTGACAATACACTGGTTTTCCAAATGCTTCTATTTTTCCTAAGAATATATGAATGTACCAGTATCTTAAATACCTTAAAAGCAGCAAAGCATACAGAACAAGTGAGAAAAACCACAAAACAAAACTCCAGCTGATTCACGATGGACCTGATTATTTCGCTGGAATCACTATGAATGGGGAAGAACCATTCAGCTATCCTGCAGAAAAGAAAAACTGAATTATAGAATAGTTTCAGCTCGAATGGATATTAAAGATTATTCTAGCCTCCCTGCCATGGGAAGGCAATCCCTCCACTAAGCACCGTTCTCAAAACCTTCCTCAAAGCCCCATCCAACCTGGCCTCAAAGACTCCCATGGCCTGGGAATCCACAGCTTCTATAGTAAATCTGCTTCAGTATCTCACCACCCTCACAGTAAAGAATTTCTTCCCAATATCCAATCTAAACATATCCTTTAAACATTTCAGTTTAAAGGCATTCCTTCTTGTCCCATCACTACATATCTTTTTAAAAGTTTCCTCTCCAGCTCTCTTGTAGGCCTCCTTCGATACTGGAAGGCCATTAGAAAATTGTCTTGCAGCCTTCTCTTCTCCAGGCTGAACAACCCTAATGCTCTCAGCCTGTCATCACAGCAGAGGACTCCATTCCTCTGATCATCTTCATGGTTCCAGTGAGGACTTGCTCCAACAGGTCCATGTCTTTCCTGCACTGAAGACCCCAGAACTGCACACAGTGCTCCAGGTGGGGTCTCACCAGAGCAGAGGCACAGAATCACCTCCCTCTCCCTGCTGGAAATGCTGCTTTTGGTGCAGCCCAGGATGTGGCTGGTTTCTTGGGCTGCATGTGCACATTGCTGGGTCATGTCCAGCTTCTTGCCCACCAACAACCCCCCAAGACCTTCACCCAAGGGCTGCTCTCAATTCATTCCCTACTCAGCCAGTACTTGTGCTTGGGACTGCCCTGACACAGGTACAGGATATTGCACTTGGCCTTGTTGAACTTCATGATGTTCACATGGTCCAACCTCTCGAGCCTATCAAGGTTCCCCTGGACGGCATCCCTTCCCTCCACCACGTCAGCTGTCCCACACAGCCTGGTGTTGTCAGCAAACTTGCTGAGAGTGTGCTCCATCCCTCTGTCCCTTGTCACCAACAAAGATGTTAAACAGTGCTGGTCCCAACATTCCCTGACGAACATCGCTTGCCAATAGTCTCTACCTGGACACTGAGCTGTTCATTGGAACTGTCTGAGTGCAACCATCCAGTCATCTCCTTATCCTTTGAGTGGTCCAGATGCGAAATCTATGTCTCACCACTTTAGAGACAAAGATGTTGTGTGTGAGAGTGTCAAATGCTTTGCACAAGTCCAGGTAGATGAGGCCAGTCACTCTTTCTGCATCCACTACCTCTGTAATCCTGAGACAGAAGGCCACCAAATTTCTCAGGCATGATTTGCCTTTAGTGAAGTTTGTCACTAATCACCTTTGTATTTTCCATGTACCTTAGTTTCCAGAAGGTTTGGCTCCATGGTTTTGCCAGGCACTGAGGTGACTGACCATCCAGTATTTTCCTGGACTTTCCTTCCTTATTTCTCTTTTTAAAAATACGGATTATATTTCCCCTTTTCCAGTCAGTGGGAATTTCACTGGACTGCCATGACTTCTCAAGTAGGATGGGTAGTGACTTAGCTACTTCCTTCACCAGTTCACTCAGGACCCACACAAGCATCTTGCTGGGTCCCATGAACTTCTGCACCTTCAGGTTTCTTCGATATTTTTGAACTTGACCTACAGTGGTGGTTTAGGGTCTCTCAATCCCTGCCTTCACCTTCTGCAGTTTGGGTGGTGTGACTGGAGAACTTGTTGGTGAAGAAAGAGGCAAAAAAGTCAGTGAGTACCTCAGCCTTTTCCATGTTCTGGCTAACCATGTCTCCTATATGCATCCTGAGAGAGCTCACATTTTTCCTAGTCTTCCTTTATCACCAGTGTACCTATAGAAGCTTTTCTTATTGCCTTTGATGTCCTTGGTCAGATTTAATTCTATCTATTAGCTTTTCTAATCTAATCCCTGGGTATTCAGTCTCTCTATATTCCTCCCAGGCTGTTTGTCCTTGCTCCAAGCCTCTGTAGGCTTCCTTTTCATGTTTGAATCTGTCCAGCAGCTCCATGTTCACCCGTGCACGCCTCCTAACGTTTTCACCTGGCTTCCTCTTCATTGGGATGCTCCTGAGCCTGAAGGAGGTGATCCTCTAACATTAACCAGCTTTCCTGGGGTCTTCTTCCCTCCAGGGCTTTATCCCATGGCACTCGACCAAGCAGATCCCTCTAGGCCAAGACAGCTCCCCCGAAGTCCAGGGCTTGCTTTGCCCCCTCCTCTCTGCCCTAAGGATCTCAAACACCACCATTTCACGGTCACTGCAGCCCAGGCTGTCCTTGAGCTTCACGTCCCGCACCAGCCCCTCCTTCTTGGTGAGAACAAGGTCCAGCACAGCACCTCTCCTTGCTGGCTTCTCTATCACTTGGAGAAGGAAATTACCATGAGGCATTCCGGGAAACTCCTGGGTTGCTTAATGCCCTGCTATATTGTCCTTCCAACAGATGATAGGGTGCTTGAAGTTCCCCAGGCGGACCAGGGCTTGTGAACACGAAGTAGTGCCTATACGCCTATAGATGTCCTCTGTCCCTGCCATTCCTTTAATCCTGGCCCATCATCCATGCCCAGGCAGAACTCCAGGCTCTCTGAGCTTGTCACTGACATAGAAGGCAACATGTCCTCCTCACTTCCCCTGCCTGTCCCTTTTTAAAAGAGGAATATGTAAAAGACAGACAATTATTATTGGTTTTGGTCTTTTAAAATGTGTCCACTATTATGAAGCCACAATATTGCTTCAAATACTTTCAAACAGCTTCTGTACGGAGAACGACGTATTTTATTAGACCAGCTATGCACAGCTGTAAAGATAGTAAGTTATTATCATGGTTTAACCCCTGCTGGCAGCTCAGCCCCATGCAGCTGCTCATCCATTTACCCGTAGTGGGATAAGGGATAGAATCAGAAGGGTAAAAGTGAGAAAATTCATGGCTTGAGATAAAGACAGTTTAACAAGCAAAGCAAAAGCCACACACACACACACAAAGTGAAACAAGGAAATAATTCACTCCTTCTCATGGACAGGCACGTGTTCAGCCATCTCCAGGAAAGCCAGGCTTCATCATGCACAAGAGTGACCTAAGAATACAAATGCCATTTCTCTGAACCTCCCTCTTTTCCTTCTTCATCTTCCCTCAACTTTATATGCTAGGCATGATGTCATAAGGTATAGAATATCCCTTTGGTCAGCTGGGGTCAGCTGTCCCAGCTGCATCCCCTTCTTAGCCCCTTGTGCATCCCAGCCCACTTGCTGCTGGGGTGGGGTGAGAAGCAGAAAAGGCCGTGGCTCTGCATAAACACTGCTCAGCAAGGAAAACACCCTGAGTTATCAACACAGTTTTCAGGACAAGTCCAAAACCCAGCTCCATAATAGCTATTGTGAAGAAAATCAACTCCATCCCAGACAAAATCAGCACAGATGTTTTACAACATGTTATAAGTACCCTAAATCTGAGTGAATAAAAGTGCACATATGGAAACACAAGTCTTTCTTTCATTATGTAAAGTGTAACAGGATTATCAAAATTCAGCCGTGACTGGGAGAAAAAAAACAAAACAAAAGATGAGCCACTGGGAGGAGCTCTTTGGAATCTTAAAATGCTTCATTTAAAATCTGGTCAGGGCATCCTTTGGGCTTCCTATCTAATTCAGTGCAGCCAGCCTTTCACTGTCTCTCTCTTCCTGGGTTTTTCAGCCCTTCCCCAGATCCCTTCCCTTAACACCATCCACTGAAGTCCAGGTTTGGACTAACGGGAATTGATCTTTCATACATCCTGAGCACTGCAAGTCCTAATGAAACTAAAATAATTGGGGATGGCCCTACTGTTGCACTACAGCACTATATGCTGTGTAACAGGGCTGGAGAAGGCACCTGTCTCCGGAGAAGACTGGGAACTGTTAATGTCAGCCAGAGATTGCCGAAAGCAGGTCACATCTGCCACGGATGCCAGAACAGAGAAATGTCAAACATTTTCCACAGGCTAACGCTTCGTCATTTCCCATGGAGCAGGTTTTGCAGCTCCCTCTCTGCTCAGAAGATGAGTGCTTGTAAGCCTCACTGCTGGAGGTCTCTGTAGATTATATGCACGGAGTCCTGGTACCTAAAGCAATGTGTGGTTTTCACTCCTGCACTGTGAGCCTGACCAAGGTGTAAGCCTTCAATGTTGCATTCTGCTGAGCTATGCCTACTTTATGTATGGCCAAGATTGCCACTATTTAATTTTTTTAACTTTTTGATATCCATTTATCACTGAATTAAAAAGAAAATAGTTAATTTGAAAGGAAGAAAACCTCAGGTACAGAAAATACTTTGAAGAAAACCTGAGAAGAGGGAACTAGAGGAGTAGTGATTTTAAACTGAAAGAGAGTAGGTTTAGACTGTACTTAAGAAAGAAGATTTTTACAGTGAGGATGGTCAAATACTGGCACAGCTTGCCCAGCGAAGTGCAAAGTGCCCCACCCCTGGAAAGACTCAAGGTCAGGTCGGATGGGGCTCTGAGCAACTGATTTAATTGAGGATGTCCCTGCTCATTGAAGGGGCATGGACTAGACGACGTTTAAAAGTGCTTTCCAACCCAAACCATTCTATGGTTCTATGGTTCTACGAAGGTTGTGGTGACCAAGTGCTCCCTCTTGTGTGTTACAGAAAGAGCAGCAGGTCCGTGTCTCCGTAGGTCTCGCCTCGGGCCTGGAAGTAAACTTTTTCCAACATTTGCCATCATGTTGAGTTCCTTACCTTGTCTGAAAAGAAAGCAAGCAAGAAACAAACAAACAAACAAACAAACACCCACCATGGAACAGACATTTTGAAACAAATTCTAATCCATTCGACCTTCTTACGTACAAATATATTTTTGAATATCCAAGGACTGTGTTTATACGAATACAGGTTCACAAACTGTTCTTGTCAGTAAGACTCAGGACTCTGCAAGAGTGCCTGTGGGGCATTTCAGATGGTAATAGGGGTCACAACTTTCCCAACAGTCTCTCGTCTTCCAACTCCTTGCACTGAGCAGCCTGTTCCTCCGTGAAGCTGTACGTGTGGAAATACAGTAAATGCTCAATTTTGGGTGCAACTAAATTTGGGTTTCATTTAAAACATTTACTTGAAGGTGTCATTTTCTTGGTGTATTCTGTTTGAAGGTGTTTGGGCTTTTATGTAATCAACTAACATGAGCACAGACAGTAGTGCACTGACTTTTAGACTCAAACAAGCTCATTTCTTGTTCACTGCAGTTTTGAAAACATGAGAACAGAGGTTAGAAAATGCACTGAACCTTGAGAAAAAGGATAAATTCAAGCAGTTTTAAGGTCTGGTGATTTTTTCCTCCACAGCATGACTTTGCACAAATCACACCGAAATGGTGTGATGAAACAAACTTAGTATACTTGACTGCCTTCAAGTGTTTTTTTGCAGGTGCCAGAGTTATTCAAGACTGCTTTT
Organism: Rhagologus leucostigma; assembly: GCA_013397725.1. Taxonomy (NCBI): domain Eukaryota; kingdom Metazoa; phylum Chordata; class Aves; order Passeriformes; genus Rhagologus; species Rhagologus leucostigma. The sequence goes on along the minus strand of VZTD01003897.1, from coordinate 47,597 downwards.
TAAAGTACAAAGGACAGTGAAAAGAAAGATTAATTTGTATTTTAGCCTGTCTGGTTTATTTTAGTAATTTTAGTTTATCCAAAATTAAGCACTATACTGGGAAGAGGAATTAATATCTTGATATCAAGGTCTATTATTTATATAAAATTGGCAAAAGCAAGCCCACAGCAAAGGCATTTAAAGCTGAGGTACTTAAAACAGGGAAACTTTACCATTTTAGGTAGTCTGAGTAGCAAGAGAAAGCGTATTGTGGAATGTGCTTCAAATGAGAATTAATTTTAAATGATAAAGTGGATTTTTTTAAACTGTTACACACAATTCAATTTCTGGAAAGACATTAAAGGCCTGTGAAAGTGAAGAACATGTTTTTTTCTGTTTTACTATTTAAAAAACAGGAAGTATTATTTCAGTCATAAGACCTTATTTTATAAGTCTGCAATTGCATCCATACTCTACAACCTCTAACATGGGTAAAAGGTCTCTAACTACCTCAGGAGAAAAGATTAGAAACTTGATTCAGCTACTAAGCAGAGAAGAAACACAAACACCTGAATATCCTCTATTTTGCAGATTTCTTTGGTCTTTCTGCAGTGGCTTCCACATGTTTTTGAAGGAATAAGAACTGCTTGTACAACTACAGTTCTCTAGCAGTCTTCAGGAGAGCATGTTTTAACTGCCTGCACAAGGAACACGTTTGACAATTTTAATTTTCCACAGACAGAAAGTGGCAACATACACTTACAAATCAAACCAATGTAAAAATAAAATGAATCCTTGGGTTTTTTTCTAATCTTTGACTTTGCACATAAGGTAAAAAGGAGCTTTAATAAAGTCATGTATCTATGCATCCATGTATGGGGAAAGTTGTAATACTGACTTCTACTTGCAAATATTCTATCACAATAGAGAAAAAAAACATGAAGATTTTTCTCAGGAAAGAACTATGGTGAGAGCACCTGAAACTGGGTCTCACCCTGCTTAAACAGATTGTCTAGTAGGAACAGAAAACTCTTCATATGACTCCCTCTAAAATATATTTCTTGAACTTATTATATTTATTGAACTTATTTCAGGTTCAAGCTGCAAAAGAATTACTGAAATTCATAAGCAGTTCATATTGCTAGCAGCTAGTTCTCAATTACTATCGTGATTGCTACACATATAAAACAATTAATCCTTAACAAATCTACACCAGATGAGCTGCAAGCACACAATACACTGGAGCTGATGCTATGCAGTTCGTGCTGACATCTCTGCTTGCTCGTGGTCTTTAGTCACTAGGGTTAAGGGGACCAGGCTTGAGAGCTTCTTGCAAGCAGTTTGCCTTCCTTCTTTACACAGTTGATGTTTTATACTCTCTGACCCCAATGCAAAAATAAAAGGAGGTAATCTCATCTGGTTTTGCTGATTTATTTTGGGGATTGGGATATCGTCTGGGTTTTTGCTTATTCTGCAGGTGTCACCAGACTTCCTTCTTGCCTGCTTTTTATCTTTCTCCTTCTGTTTTCTTGTTTGATTATTTGGTGATAGATTTCCAACTGTCATTTCTTAGGTAAGTTTCATTTAGTGAAACTTTAAGAAAACAGCTGGAAAGAATGAACTAGGAAACTCTAAGCTGTACATGATCACTTCAGTTGCTGTGTAAAATCACACAGCAAGTCCTCCTGAAATGTATTTCTTGCCACATGAAGGAGAAGGTGATTAGGTGATACAGTTCCTACAAGCCTGTAGTCACTGATTTAAGTAAAATGACAGGAGCTGCATCATATGGCCCAGATATATAACCTGCTTTTGTGCTGTCTCAGCTATCAGCCAACACTTAAATGCCATCTAAAATAAAACAGTGTGTTTAAATGAAAACAGCAAATATCTGAGGATTAATTGTAGATGGATAATGTCTGCCCCAGCTGTAGGGTGGGTACTTGGTAAAGCATCTGCCATCTCGCTATAATCCACATCTACAAATCTATCAGAGCCTTCAACATACAAATTTTTGTTACCTCTGTCCTGTGAAATCCACAGTCCTCAAACTGATGCCCAGGTTTCTTACACAGTGCTGAGGAGGAAAATCACATGTTTCACAAGCTAGCACAGGACTTCTCTCTTCAAGGCTACAGGATTATACAGCAGCACCCCGGTGCGGTGCCTCTTTTGGCAATAGGTAATCCATGCAGGTTCAGCCCTTCTTCTGGAGGAGCAAAATGGGTGACCAGACCCAGTGCATTACAAGCTCATGCTCCTACCTGGGAGGTTTGAGCTGAGTTTTCGTTTTCCTACTCTTCCTGATTTGCGACAGAGCTTAATATCGTAAAAATGAAGGACAACTTTGATTTCTTTTTTTGAATTCGTAAAAATAACTGAAAAAGGCTGAGAGACTTTGGGCTGTTCAGCCTGGAGAAAGGAAGGTTGTGTGGAACCTCATGGCAACCTTGCAGTATCTGAAGGGAGCCTATGGAGAAGCTGGAGAGGGACTCTTCATCAGAAACTGTAGTGACAGGACAAGGAGTAATGGGTACAAACTGAAAGGAGGGGAAACCTAGGTTAGACATGAGGAAAAAGATTCTTTACAGTGAGGGTGGTGAGACACTGGAAGAGGTTGCCCAGGGAGGTTGGGGATACCCCAAACCTGGCAGTGTTCAAGGCCAGGCTGGATGGGGCCCTGAGCAACCTAGTCTAGTGGGAAGTGTCCCTGCCCATAGCAGGTGGGTTGGGACTCCCTGATCCTTAAGGTCCCTTCCAACCCTTAACCCTCTATGACTCCATGACTGCATTTACTGCACTAGAACTTGAAAGCCGAGACTCCTGCAGTAAGCGTGAGCACTTTGATCGATGTTTTATGTATCTGTTTATTCATTCATCTCTCATTCATCCTCTACAATAAACATATAAGGACCTGCGAGGCAGAACTCTCCAGATTCCTCCCTGTGTGTCCTGCTTCTCAGAGGGCACCGAGGCCGCTTTTGCGTGCGCTCGGCCACAGCAGCCCGCCATTGCCAGCTTTACGGCCTAGCGCCTAGATAGATCCTCACGACACTCAACCTCCGGGCAAAGCCGCTGAGGGGACACGCAGCCTCCAAGCGCCACACAATATGGAGACGCTCGACACCAGGCCCGCCCCTTCCC
>VZTD01003897.1:29748-44446 GCA_013397725.1 Rhagologus leucostigma | reverse complement strand
CCCGGCCGCCCCGAGCCGCTCCGCGCCCTCCTTGCCTCTCTCCGCGCCGGGCGATGCCGCCGCGGGGCTCCCGGGGGCCGCTGCCGCCCTTGCTGCTGGTGTGGGCGCTGGCGGCCTGCGCGGCGCGGGCCTCCGAGATCACGTTCGAGCTGCCCGACAACGCCAAGCAGTGCTTCTACGAGGAGATCGCCCAGGGCACCAAGTGCACCCTCGAGTTCCAGGTACCCGGGCGGGGGGAGCCGCCCCGAGCGTGGCGCCGCGCTGGGCGGGCGGGGCCGCGGCCCCGAGCCCAGGCCGCTGCCGGGGAGCTCTCACTCAGCTCCATTTCTTTGGGGAGTGTTTGGGAGCAGCGCCCGGCGCTGGAGCAGCGGCTGGATCCAATGAGGGGTTTCCAGCTCGACTAAGGAAAGCTCTGCGGGAGCGGCTAGGAGGCTTCCGTGTAGTGCAGGGCTGAGTGGAACACAGAGTTCGCCCTGAAAACTGGCAGTGTCTGTGCCCTGGTCGCTGCCATGTAGTGCCCCACCTAAACAGCACAGAGAATACCTAAAGCACATCTGACCAGCAAGGTGCCGGAGACGTAATATCCTTGTGGCTCGTGAAACATGGACAGGATGAGCACAGTACATCTTAACAGCCAGTGCTTCGTATTCCAGAGTGCAATTCAGATTTGGGTTACGTACTAAACAGTGAAATGGTGATAGGACAAGGATGCGGTACAGCATCACTGTTTTGGTGCCTCTGAGTGTATCAGGAGAGTTGGAACCTTTCAGTCTGTCAGTTCAGTAGATGAAGTCACTGGCAGTACAGCAGCAGCATGAGAGAAAAGTCATCCCCAATGATGGAAATCACTGATAAATTTGGGGGCTTTTGAAAGGACTGTGTGATTTTTATGGGCTGACTTTTCTTGCTGAAGTTCTGTGCTTTCTAGTTTCTCGGTTGCTGTCCCATCAAAGTATGTTTGGGAAATGTTCCTGCCAAATATCAGTTCTTATTACTATGTCCTCTGTGTTCTAGGTCCTGGATATCTTTTTCCCTACCCAAATATTTCTTGTCTCTGCCTGTTTCTTCCATAAAGTCTTTTCTGTGCAGTACTTTTCCCTGCAGTTTTGAAGTGGGTATCACTGGACAGATAAGCCTGCTGTTGCCACTTTTATTGGTAACCAGAACAGGGTTAGCACCGCTAAAAGAAAAGTCTGGGTTTGACCAGCCACTGGCAGACTGAAGTGCTGTGTGAATGTCCTTTGGCAGTATGTCTCAAGGGCTGACAGGAGGCACAACCAAGTTCATGGCAAGGAATCGCAGGGGAACTTTAAAGCTCTGGCCAGTCTTTACCACCTCTATGTAAACTGACATTTTCAGGGTGCCTGTGCAACTGAATGCAAGTGACTCCCGTGTAAGTGGTAAAAAGCACACCCTTATAAAATTGTAGATTGTATTTCAAAAATAAAGAGCTGTGTTATTGCTTGCCAGTCGGATACTTTAAAACTTTGCCTTTGTGGAGGAGCTGCTGTTCCAATCTGTAGTTACTTCAGTTGTACCACTAACGTCATCATCTTAATAACCTGATACTTCAGTAAACTGATGACCGTTTAAACAATGCCATGTGGACTGAAATGCAGATACAGATACTGAAATATTTCAGTGATTTCTGCTTGCATATGAAATAAGTATCTTCCTCCTTCAGCATGCTTTATCTAAAAAGTAAAAAGTTTGCAGCAAGGATAAAGTGTAAAACTTCTAGGTAGGAGTCATCAGAATACCACATTGTGAACACCTAAACTCCCTAAACTACAGAATCAGTCTTTCTATAGAATCTAGGTAGTAATACACTGTAGACCAACAGTAATCAAAGCCTCAAAAACCCCCTTGGGACAGTCATGAAGTTTTGAGTCAGTTGCAGGCATTATCCGGATGTGCTGGCTTTTGGAAGAACTCCTGTGTCTTAACTGTGCAGGAGGGAAGCGACAGGTCCCCCAGAGCGTTGCTCTGTTGTCAGAAGCAGACAGAAAAACTGGACAGATTGAAATTCCTGTTCTACTGGTCAAACACCATTCCTGCAGTGTAACGCAGCTGGTACAGTAGGGCAGTTACACTTCTCTGGCCACGCAGGAAGGAAGTGTCTTGCTGCATGTTAGCAGTCTCAGCTGGATGAATCAGTTCCACGGAGGACTTTTGTATACAGCAAATGTCAGACTCATTACATTTGTACTCAGTACAGTTGTGTCCTTGCTGTCCCACTGAGTTTCATCTACTGTAGCCTTCGCTGTTGTACAGTTATTAATAACAAAGTAATTAAAATTGCTCTCCTAAAGGGTTTGAAAATACAGTTGACATTGCACATGCTGAACCTAAAGCATTTAAAATTACTTTCTGTATGTTGTCCATGGGAAAATAATTTTGCAGACTTGCTTTGAAAGATTCTCAAATGAATGCATTATATTTTAAAACGCTTTTCAAAGCAAAAAGCCATGCAGTTCCACCTGACAGATCATACTTCTTAGAATAAATATATAAATGTCCATTTTTTTAAAGAGACAATTTCTTGGTTTTTGTTTCCAGGTGATCACTGGAGGTCATTATGATGTTGACTGTCGGTTGGAAGATCCTGATGGCGTTGTACTGTACAAAGAGATGAAGAAACAATATGACAGCTTCACATTTACTGCATCCAGAAATGGAACATACAAGTTCTGCTTCAGCAATGAGTTCTCTACTTTCACACACAAAACTGTGTACTTTGATTTCCAGGTTGGAGAAGATCCACCACTGTTTCCTAGTGAGAACAGAGTAACTGCACTTACCCAGGTAAAAAGCTGTTGAGTTTGACAGAAGTTGTTAGGTGAAGGCAATTTTTTCTTCACGTTCAGCTGCATTAGTTATCTACGTCACTTTGGAAAATAAATTAATTGAGGCTTTTAAAATACTCTAAATTACTACAAATAGGCTTTCTTTGTAAAGATAAGATTTGTAGAACACAAAACAGAGCTGAGAAGCAATCATCGAATGTTTAAGAGGAAATTAGGACAGAAACATAAGGCCACTGTTGTTTGGGCTTTTGTTGTTTTGGTGGTTTCTGGGGGTTTCTTTGATTGTTTTCTGTTTGGTTGGTGAGGTTTTTCTGAAGCTTCTAAGGGAACTTCCTTTTAATGCCACAGTAGTATCCCTTTTGATGTATGGATTTCACTAACTAAATATTGGTGGACTAGGGTTTAAAAAAATTTGCAGACTCTGGAGAAACTCTGGGGATTGATTCTATATTTAAAACAGGAGAGTCTTTTTTTAGGAGAAGGACTCATTTAACTACTATTATTAAAAGGGAGAAGGAAATTCTAGCAAAATAAATGAATAATGTCAGCTGTATTTATCTGGCTTCTAGATGTTTGATCTTTTTAAGTCTACAGAGTGTCAGAGCATCACTGTTACTATATTTTCAGGATTTTACAGTTTTGTACCACCTCTACACCATCTAAATACATTAAAACTTCCTTTGGAACATTTCATGAATTCCTGCACTGCTTTATTTTGTGTTCACATTCTTGATACTGTATCTCTTAATTTCTTTTCCGTGTTTCTTTGGTAAGGAGATTCTTTTTGCAGTTCTGGTCAGGCTTGTGGCATGACCAAATTTGGGCAGCCTTTCATGGGAACAGTTAAAGGTAAATCCCTAAAACCAGAGTGGCCTTGTATTTAAATCCCTTGTGCAGGTCAGGATGTTTCTACAGTTTACCAATAGCAAAACTTAGTTTGGAAAAACTCTTAATTTTGTTGAGAAGATTATCTTAGACTTGTTCAGACACATGTCTTGAAAGTCATCAACTTGAAAATATGGTTAGACACAGATATAAGTGACTTGAGAGCAGCCCTATGAGGGTGTTAGACATTTCCTTTTATGATAACTTGTGCCGTTCGATCTTCAGGAAATACTGATGGTAAGCCGTTAAAGAGAAACCTAAATTGTGAGGAGAAAATAAGTCTATTGAAGATCTCTTGAGTAATCTCCTGGTGATCAAAACACAGTGAGGAGTACTTTTACTTACAGAAGATAAACTGAAAGTGCAAGAAGTTGTTATAAAAAATTATCTAGGGTTTGGAAAACCAAGAATGCTTTTTTTAAATGAAAAATTACAGTGTAATTGGGCAAGTTGCTAAGTATTTTTATAGGAGTATGGTTCTGAGTGTTCAGGAGCACTGAAGGATAACAATTGTCCCTTCTCTAACCACTTTTTGTATACATGACTAAGAATGATCTCTTGACAACAGAACAGACATTGTACAACTTGAGTGAGAATTAAGCAATGAAGAATGTCATATTCGTGAAGCAGAAGCATTTAATATATGCTGTATGCATCTTAATATTATAAGCAACTGCTTGTTTTCCTGTGGAGTTAACAGCTGGACAATCACTGACGTTTCAGAAATGTTTCTGATGTTCATTTTGAATCCAAGTGTGAATTTAGAATTTTTTTGTTAATTCTCAGTGCCCATTGCTTTTTATTAGATCTGTGGTTTTATCTTCTGTATTTAATAGCATCACATTTTTGTGTGTAAAGTTTGATCAGTATAAGTTAAATTTTACTGTATTTACATTATTTCAGTCTGACATTGGTCTGAGTTAATTCTTAGCTTGCAAAGTTATATGACTCCTCATGTTAAATACCAAAGCACAAAACCACTAGAAGGGTTCTTAATTCCATGTTGTGTCTTTGTTTGTTTCTCCAGATGGAGTCTGCGTGTGTTTCAATTCATGAAGCTTTGAAGTCTGTCATCGATTATCAGACTCACTTCCGCTTGAGGGAAGCACAGGGCCGCAGCAGAGCAGAGGATTTAAACACGAGGGTGGCCTACTGGTCAATAGGGGAAGCAATCATTCTTCTTGTTGTTAGTATTGGGCAGGTGTTTCTCCTTAAAAGCTTCTTCTCGGATAAAAGAACCACGACAACGCGCGTTGGATCGTAACCAGTGGTGGTAATGCTTCAGGTGTGTTACTCATTAAGATTAGCGGTTCTCCAATTAACTGTAGGTACAGAGGTCTGAATATATGCAACATTCAAATGTGTATACTCCTCATCTCTTAAAAATCACAAAACAGACCCGAAAAGTTATGAAAGGGACAGATAATTTGAAATATTTTTAAGGATCCTTTGGAATTTAAGTGTTTCAATTCCTATATTAAAATATCTGTCAGTGTCTAGTCTCTCTTTATTTCTACTGATACTAATCCAATCCAAGTACGATTTTTACCAGTACGATTAGTCATCTGCAGTGTAACACTTCAAAATAACCCAACAGTCTAGTGTCTGATATGAGAGATGATATATCTGGAAATCTCATTCGATTTTAATTTTCAGGCTGAATATCTTGGATTATAAAAAATATGTGATTAACTGTAGTGCACTGTTTAGATTTTGCTATTTTAACAAAATGCAATCGTACTCCTTGCTTATTTGTAAAATTATCGAAAGCTTGGCACTACGTTGTGGTTCACTTTCCTCATCAGCCTGGAAAGTCTTCATCTTCAGAATTTGCTGAATTTTATACGTCATTATGATTGCTTAAACATACATTCTTCTGTACTGAAATAAATACATTTTCTCTTTTACTATGTTTGTTTTACTGAAGAAACTGTAAGCTGAGACTACTCAGGAAATCGACTTCTGCATACAAAAGAAATCCAAATTTCCAAGTTTATGTAAAAAACATGCAGTAGAATAGGGAGTCTTGTAACTTTGTCATTGAAACTGTGCAGTACTCATATATGCTGCTGCTGCCTTTTGGATTTAAGACCAGAAGTAGCTTGGTTTGTTAAGCAGCACAGCACCAGCACTGGATGAGGTTATATTATGTGTTAGGCACGTACAAAGCTTTTTACTAAATTGTTTTCTTAGTAAGAGCGCAATTTGATATTGATACTGTTGCACAAGAGCTGTAAATATTCCTCTGTGTGGTGCACTGAGACATGACGGCCTTGTGCATCTAATTGCCGCTCTATTTTGTTAGTGGTCAGGAAATGTTTTAACTATTTCAGGTTATTTTTTTGGTAGAGTTACTAGAGTTGCATTGTTTCCACTGCTCATGTCTTCAGTAGCTTATGTACTGTAAAGTTCTGTTTTATTTGGTTGTGGAAGGTAGTAAATGTATGTACATGCTCATAGCTTGAATTGAGCTGGTCATAGTAAGGCTAAACTCCTTCAAATGGCTCTGGAAGAAAAAGTAGGCTGACCAATTCTTAAATGCACACAAAATAAACTAAAGTGAAAAATTTGTCATATATTACGAGCTAAATCAAAAGATGGTTCTTATACAAGTTCTCGGCAAGCAGAGAAAGAGTGCTACACCCTTATTCATTGCCTATATTATTTCTAGTAAAAATTTGAAATTACATGTTCAGGTGACGCTTGAACAGTCTGAAGAACTGATCTGAGATGACTTGATTTTAAAATCATGTCATGGCTGAAAAAAATGAAAGTGCCCCTTCTCTGTTGTGGACTGAATGACTGCTCTTTTGGAAACTGAAGGAAAACATCAGACAGCTCAAAGATTATTTAGAACGTCATGGAGGTATTAAAAACCTTTTAAGTAAAATTCAGGATGTAAAGTTTTTCTGTCCTGTACTGAATTTTGAATACTGCAGTCCCGTTTTGGAACGCAGGTTCCCCAGAAATAGTTAGACCCACTAATACTAGAAAACAAAAGTCTGCTTTTGTCTTGTGATACAAATCTGCGCCTGCACACAACATTCTTGATTGTACCTCTATGCTTCTTGTGTTTCAGCAACTGATGTCTAGTACTTTTTGTGCTGCATTGCACACAATAATGAAGCAAGTGGTACACTTTTGGTTCAGGTGTCAAATGAAGACATGATTTAGTTTTGCTAGTGTTCACTGTTTCTGGAATTTGAATATTAGTTATGTAGCTTTAATCACAACAAAGGCATTTGTTTTAAGGCTTGAATTGTGTTGGGGTTTTTTTCCACTGAGTTGTTCTGTGTGCTGGCAAAATTGGTAAATAGTGCTATAAAACTGATGATGATCAGCTATCGCATACATGTCTCTTTATTCTTTCATAATGTTTGAATGTGTGAAGTGGACTGTTCAATTCAATATTAGTCCCACTGCAGAGGTTTAGTGGACTTGACTTTTCCATTGAAGTTAGGTGTCTGAACCAATGCTCTGCCATCCTGCTGCATAATATGCAGCAACAGCTTAAAAATGCCTTTATTTTTGTGTTGTTAAAAACATGGCACAAATACACGTTTAAACGTAGCTGTATATAGTTTTTAAAATAACTGACTGAATAGGATATAATAAAACACACATGCTAACACGCAGTGGGTGAAGAAGTGCATTGTGACCTTTGGTTAAAGCTGCACCTTTTTAATATATGAACAGTTTGGTTAATGATGTGATACACAAGAAAACACCCTGCGTTAAAGGGGATATAACTGTGTTTTTAATTGCTAAATGCTCTGGGTTTCAGCTATGCGTTGGATGTTTTATGTTTACAAGACTTCTTTTCGTGTCCTGAAATGTCGGTTCTTTAGTTTGAGGGCATGGGGGGAAAAATTTAGTTTGAATAAGACAAAAAGCAGACCCTGTGAATATTGTGTGGGAAAATAAAAAATTAATATATGAATGTGGTCTGATTGTTTTGTTTGAATATGGGATTGGGGAACATTATTCTTCAAAAAAGCTTTGAATCATAATTTGATTTGATAACTTGTGTTCTAATATATTACAGTTAATCTGCCCCCTGGCACTTGATCATTACGTCTGTTGCTGTGCATCACGAAGTGTACAGGTTCACTGCTGTTCGTAATTAGCCGTGCTTAGCAAGGCAGTGTGGTTACTGGCTCTTTGCTCAGCATGTCAGTAATGCAGGCAGTCATATTCATAAATCTCTTCATGCTGGAGTAGAATTTGAAGTATTTAACTGCAGATGCCAGGAATTATTTGGGATCTACTGCATCCTTTCACATTAATTCTGTAGATACAAAGTTATGGGGGGAGCTGGAAAGGTGCCTTCAATTAGTGTTGTCCGATTATGAGATACAAACTCCCAATAAGTAGTAACAGGTATGGTAGGCATCATTGTTTTGTGTGGACACCTTCCAAAATTACTCTTCTTGCTAAGTCAGTTGCTGTGTATTCAAAAAATTTCAAGACTATTTATACAGGAGTTGGATTAAGAAAAGCTTTTGTTTAGAAGTATGGGTAAGTTCTCTTTCAGTGATGTGTTACTGTTATGGTCAAGTAGTTGTCTGGGGCTTTTTCAGGTGCACGGCACCCAGGATTTAAAGTAACTTAAGTTGTGGTCTGAAGTGCTTTTCTGCTGAGAGTGACTTTATGATGCTGTATCCCCTATCGCCTGCTCTATGCCCACACATGAATGCTGTGCCTTTCTGTGCCTTTAAGGCAGGGCGGGAAGCCGGTGGAATTCTTTTGGTGGCTTGGTCAAAAACACAGATAACTCGCTGTGGCAGAGCCTAGGAAAGGACTTTCCTGCCTTTCCCCAGTTTTCAGCTCTGTTTTCTCAGGAGAGAGACAGAGAGTTAAAATTCTTTGCTTTTTAGCTAGCCTGCTAGCTAAGGCAAGAAAATCTTTTCGCTGGGACTTGGGCTTCTTCTTTTCTTCTGGACTGTTCAGCAATGCCAGAACACCACCGGAAGGTCTTACACCGCGGCCCGGAGGGGCCCATGCCGAACCCCAGTTCTGGAGAGGGTAGAGCTACACCTACAGAGAACTCTGATTCTACACAGGTTTTCTCCACAGCAGGAGTTTTTATTATTTAACATAATTCTCTTTTTTTTGGTGCCTGTGCGGACCCTGCTTGTTTTTTTCACTTTCCTCCAAGGAATTTCTTTCTGAACCTGGTGGGGGACGGCTTCTGAAATCTGCCTTCTATTAGAGGATACGTTCATTTCAGACATTTTCCTCAGAATTTGTCTCAAACTGGGACAAATAAAATTGGTGCCCATTGTGGGGCTCGAGGAAAGTGACAAAAACCTGTACTAATTACAGTTTGGTTTGGTTTTAATTACTTTGTATTGGGGTAAAATAGTTACCATGTTGGTTGAGTTCATAATGTCTCTCTGGTTTGAGGTACTAATGTCTTTCTGGTCCCTAGGCCTGTTTGCCTATCCACAGATAGCACCAATTTTGTCCCTGGTACGTAACTTGTACAGAGCAGGGGCACAAATCCGGATTTCTATTTTGCTGTGCTGGGTGATAATGATTTATAAACAGTTAACAAAGGTACTGGGAGTTGTTCAAAATCTGTATGATCTGTTGTTCCTCTGTCCTAGTCTCTGTCCTAGTCTCAGTAGCCTGCTTTGGGGGTTTATGAGTAATTGCACACAGTTTGTTAGAGGAGGAGGAGGGGATGAGATTTCCCAACCTTTCATCTCCTTCTTCCCCTTTAAATCTGGTACATCACCTTTTGAGAATGTTCAGTTTTCCCTGGATGTTAAAGAGACCATCTTCCTGGTGTTTTATCTCGCAAGTTTACTCTATACGGTTTGCAGCTTCTCTAGAATCAGGGCTGAGATTTCCAGAGGGGCTAATGAGACACCTGACCCAGGCATAGAAAATCCTGAGTGGTGTGGGGAATGGGAGGATATGGGCAAAACCCTGAAGGAATTCTCTGACCCAACAGCCTGGAATATTCCCCCTGAATGAATTCAGAACCCAGCTGAGGTGGGGAAGTACTTGAAAGAGAAGTGCAATGACAGCTCTAATGAGAAAAAAGCTCATTGCAATATGCTGGGCCTTGGCATATGCTTATCACGCAGTGCTAGATACCATAGGGCAGCAGATGAAGGCAGAGGGGCAGGAAGATCAATCAGCAGACACCCCAGTCCCTCAGGCTGCAGCCAAACCAGACAGCAAGCCTAAGCCTGTGACAGGTGCTCCTGTCACGAGAAGAAAACACAAAGCCAAAACTGATCACCCAGTGAAAGATGATGATGATGATGATGATGATGATGATGATGATGATGATGATGATGATGCGGTGGAAGGATCCTCAAAGCCAGCAACTGACTCAGAACCAGAAATCATTAGTGAGTCCATGTCCGTGAAGGACCTTTGTAGCCTAAGAAAGAACTACACTTGATGGTCTGATGAATCCGTATTAAGCTGGATGCTCCATGTTTGGGATACTGCAGGCGATTCTACAATTCTGGATGGAAGCGAGGCATTTGGGATCCCTGTCATATGATCTGGCCATCAACCAAAAGATGCTAAGGGAGCCTGAACCTCTCAGTCTCTGGACACAGCTCTTGAGAAGTGTGAGGGAAAGACACCTGTGCACAGACGATTTCTATGTGCAGCAAACCCCATGGAAGACCGTAGAACAAGGGATCCAACGCTTGAGAGAACTAGCGGTGGTAGAGATTGTCTACACAGATGACCCAGGAATGAGGAGTCCAGACAGGATAAGATGTACACCAGTGATGTGGTGAAAACTTGTACAACTTGGGCCACAAGACTACGTTTCTGCTTTAGCAATGATGAAGCAGGATGACAAGGATGCGACCGTGCATGATATGGCGAAGAAGCTCCAAGCATATGCAGATGCCGTGCATGGCCCAACACATGCAAGAATCGCAGCTGTGGATACATATCTGCAGAAAGTGGAAGATAAGATAGAGGACAATCACCAGGAACTCAAGAAGGAGCTTAAAGAGAACCTTCTCCAAATCTCGGCGGTACAGATCAGAGGTTCTGTTACCAGACGCAGATGTCCCCCAGTTAGAGGGAACTCCCCATGAGGTGAGCTGTGGTTTTTCCTGTGTGAGTGTGGGGAAAACATGAGGAGGTGGGATGGAAAACCTACTGCTGCTCTGGCACAACGAGTGTGTGAATTGAAGGAGCGCAAGACTCACAGAGGAAGTTCCATCAAAAAGGAAGTAGCTCCAGTTTCCCAGGGACGTAATGATAACCAGAAATAGAGGGACCCTGCCTCTAGCCAGGTAGAGGCCAGGGAAAACTGCGTTTTTTGGACTGTGTGGATTTGTTGGCCTGGCAGATCAGAACCATAAAAATATGATGCCTTGGTCGACACTGGTGCGCAGTGCACAATAATCCCATCGCAACATGTGGGGGCAGAACCTGTTTCTATCGCTGGCGTGACAGGGGGATCACAGGATTTGACCCTGGTGGAAGCTGAGGTGAGCCTGGCTGGAAATGAATGGAAGAAACATCTCATTGTGACTGGCCCAGAGACCCCGTGCATTTTGGGCATAGACTTCCTCCGAAGCGGGTATTTCAAAGACTCAAAGGGACTCAACTGGGCGTTTGGAATAGCTGCTGTGGAGACAGAGGGCATTAAGCAATTGAGCACTGTTCCTGGACTATCAGAGAACCCATCTGCACTAGGCCTTCTGAAGGGGGAAGAGCAAAAAGTGCCAATTGCCACCTCGACAGTGCACCGCCGGCAGTACTGGACAACTCAAGGTGCTGTGATCCCCATCCACAAGATGATCTGTGAGCTGGAGAGCCAAGGGGTGATTAGCAAAACCCACTTACCCTTCAACAGTCCCATCTGGCTGTGTGCAAGTCTGATGGAGAATGGAGATTGACTGTGGACTATCGTGCCTTGAAGTGACTCCACCACTGACCGCTGCTGTGCTGGACATGTTGGAGCTCCAGTACGAGCTGGAGGCCAAGGCAGCAAAGTGGTATGCCACTATTGACATTGCTAATGCTTTTTTCTCCATTCCCCTGGCAGCAGAGTGCAGGCCTCAGTTTGCCTTCACCTGGAGGGGATTGCAGTACACGAGGAATCAACTGCCCCAGGGGTGGAAGCACAGTCCCATCATCTGCCATGGACTGATCCAGACTGCACTAGAAAAAGGTGAGGCTCCAGAACATCTGCAGTACATCGACGACATCACTGTGTGGGGGAACACTGCAGCAGAAGTGTCTGAGAAAGGAGAGAAAATCATCCGAATTCCCCTGGAGCCCGACTTCACCATCAAGAAGAGCAAAGTCAAGGGACCTGCCCAGGAGATCCAGTTCCTGGGAGTGAAGTGGCAAGATGGACAGTGTCAGATTCCCACCGAGGTTGTCAATAAGATCACCGCAATGTCTCCACCAACCAACAGAAAGGAAACACAAGCTTTCCTAGGCGCCATAGGCTTTTGGAGAATGCACATCCCTGAGTACAGCCAGATTGTGAGTCCTCTCTACTAGGTTACCTGCAAGAAGAACAGTTTCCACTGGGGCCCTGAACAGCAGCAAGCCTTCACCCAGATCAAGCAGGAAATCGCTCATGCTGTAGCCCTTGGCCCAGTCAGGACAGGACCAGAAGTGAAGAACGTGCTCTACTCTGCAGCTCAGATGCTCTACATCTGAAAATCCTACCAAAAAAAAAAAAAAAAGAACAAAATGAATAAATGAGTCAGTGGATCAAATGACATGCATCATGATGATGAAGGCTTTTATCAAGGAGGAGGTAGAAATGTGCTCTGGACCACCACAAATTTAAACAACTCCTGGACTGCCAGGCTACCAGAGGGCACAAGTACAGCAACGATACCACAACCACCTTCTTCAGGAGCAAGGTAAAACCAAGAGTTTAACACAGGCCCTAAATGAGATGGATGCAAAGTCTTTCTCTCACATTCTTCCCCTTGACTTGCAGAATGAAGTTCCAGAAAAGCAAGGTTAAGTTATGTGCATACTGAGGGTACTACTGATTTCGATCGATTTAAGTGTTGTGAGACATGAGGGGAAGTGGTGACTCAGCTTAGCTTAGTAAAAACTCTGACAGTAGCAGCTCTCAAAAAGTTCATTATTTGTATTAAAAAGTCCGTGTTGCATTCCACAGGGCAAGATGTTATGTAAACATAAGGTGGTTTTACTTTGCAACACTTCTAAGCAGATTGATTTGACTCACTCGTACCTTCTCCCCCACCTGCTGACAAGAACCAACATACACGTGCAAGTGGCCTGGTCAGCATCTATTGTGTGCAACACACTTCTAAAAAAGTGGATGGCCTTGTGTGTCCATGTTTTATGTTTCTTATTATAGGCTGTTTTGCTGGTGAACTAACAGGAAGGGCAGTGACATGAGTTATGCTGTAGTTCTGTCGCAAGCCTCCTGTTTTCAGGATGGAAAGTCCTCAAATGAGTCATCTGAACTGTGGTTTTCCCAGAGTGCAGAAACTAATCCTGAGAGGAACACCACATTCCTTAATTTCACTGCTGATCATTGTGTGTTTGGTTATCAGTAGAGGCCATTGAACAGAACCTCCTCCTTTTCGTGATCTGAGTCTCACTGTGCGATACTGTCCAGCTCCGAGTATAGCACGTGAGAGGCAATACAGCAGGATGCCATCCCTTCAATAGCCTGCATTTTTCAGGTGCACATTCCATAGCTGATTGTATTTTTTGGTGTGTTTCCCTGACAAGGATGCAGTGACCTCCTGCAGACATATGTGACAGCGCATGGTCCTTTATCAGCTGCATCTTTGAGAGGCCTCTGCTTGATGGGATATTCCTGGCTTAAGCAAGAACTTTTTTGTTAGGGATGGTTTCTATGCATATCTTGGACATTCTTTCCTAAATTTATGTACAGGGATTTTCCTGGCACCAAGGACAACACATTTGTTCAGACCTGACTGTAAATGAATATAAATTACTGAAAAGAAAGTATATGAAGAACCAAAGAGAAGCATTTTCTTCCTGGAAGAAATCAAACACGAGGAAAAAGGGATTGGGAAGGTTAACACTGACATGAGTCAAGAGTTTTTCGGCACAGCACTGTCTTTTGCTCTGGTGTTTGGAGAACACAATACCACTAGGTGTCATGAAAGTAGGGGTAAGAAATAGGGGATAAGAGAGGCAGAAAAGAGGGGAAAGAAAGAGGAGGAGTTAGGGAGTAAGAAAGGACAGAAAGAAGGGAGGGGACAGGTGGGACAAAGCAGAGAAAGGAGCCCATTTCTGGGCTCTCTGCTGGGTTTGTGAGGCTTGAGGAGTGCCCAGCTTGCTCCCTGTGTGTCAGAGACTGAAAACAGTTTATGTCTCAAACATTGATATAAAGTTTTAAAGATGCTGCAGCCACAGAAACCTCCTTGAAGAACTTTGGACTGTAAGTCCAACTGCTGATTAGATGAAAGGAAACCCTTGTTCAATCACCTCAGGCTGAGGGAAAGGCATGCATCCACAATAGGCCAAAGCCTCCAGCTGCCATCCCAGCTGAGTTTGGGGTGGGGGGGAGAGCACAGCTCACAGAAGTCCGGTTTACACAGACTGCCCCCAGCCGAGGGGGGAGGAGGAGGCTTTTGGGTGCAAGGCGTAACCTCTGGTGAGAGGCAATAAACACCCATCCTCCATTACACAAACCAGCCCAGCTGTGGAACCCCCAGCCCCACAGGGCACATCCACGGGACATCCACGTGAGAGGCTTTGCCCCACAGGACTGCACGTGATGCAACAGAGTCAGCTGTAAGAGACTGCCCCTCTCCAGGGGGACATGCCAGGACATGCCTGCCTAGCCTGAGCATATATATGCAATATATATGCAATACCTATTGGATTCTATGCTTTTCGGAGGGACCTTGACCACCAAGAAGACCAGCTGGAGAGGATCAACGGAACATCGTTGGGATCCACGGAGTGCTGATATTTTCCTTATTCTGTCCCTGTAACTCTCCTTCAGTCCCCCCTATTTTCTACTTCTTTCTTTCTTTCTTTCT
>VZTD01003897.1:11810-22436 GCA_013397725.1 Rhagologus leucostigma | reverse complement strand
GTGTGTAAGGATGTCGGGGGGGTGGTTTGTGTGGGAGAATGGAGGGGAAGTGTGTAAGGATGTGTGGGGTAAAGGGGTGTGTGAGGTGCGTCTCTGTTTCTGTAAAGAAACACAAACCGTAAGGCACGAGAGACTTGTTTTGTAGAAGGTGTTCTTTTCTGTGTATCTGCAGAACTTGTGGACAAGTGCATAGGTTCACGCATTCACATCGTGATGAAGAGCGACAAAGAAATTGTTGGGACACTTCTGGGATTTGATGACTTCGTCAGTATCCTTTGATGGAAGTTTAAGGCTATCTGCTTTATGCTTTGGCCTAATTAATTTATAGTTTTTGATAGTTCTGAGTTCACTGAATAGAATGTTTTTATATGGATCAGTTGTATTATTCTGATATTTTCGGTTTTCAGGTAAAATCACATTTTGGTATAAAATGAAAATAGCATTAAATATTTTTGTTTTAAAATTCTGGGTGTTATTTTCCTTGAGGCTGGATTTTCAGATATGGTGTTAGAAGACGTTACAGAATTGTAAGTATTTTTTCTGCCTCTTGTTGCTATTTAATGTTTGCTTCACTGAGGCAAAATACTGTGTAAGATCTGCTAGCAAAGTGTTTTTGTATTTTTGGAATACTTGCCAGCTGACTAGTTTAACCTTGGACTTAAAACTGTTCAGAAAGTGATCTGTTCAGGACAGCCATGTCATAGAGTAGCTGTTGCATGGTTTATGCTTGGATGGAGATCCTGTTTGTAGTCTTAATTTTGCATGGGTTGTGTGGCGAACTTTCCAGTAGTTCGTTTGCTTTTACACTTCCTTAAGACCTAGGCAAAGATTCAACAAGGTAGCAAACTTAAGGATAAATATTTTTACTTTGTCATGCCACGTTGATATGCCGTATTCAAGAAATCGCCAGGCTTTAGAGGGTGAATACACATGTCCATGTACTGAGTAGAAGAGACCTTTTTAGATGTCAGTTCGCTTTCTGTACTTAGGTGGTCCATTTATCAAGATCATGCTACAATGTGGCTGATTTATTTGTTAGTTCCAGCAATGGTCACCTTAAGGCAGAGATTTCTGTTGGTTCTGTGGTCCAAACTGGTCTGTTGTCCCTGGTTCTGTGTTCTTACTTGCTGTTTCTAATGCTCCTTCAGTGAGATCACACCTGAGGGCAGAAGAATCACAAAGCTGGACCAGATTCTGCTAAATGGAAATAACATAACAATGGTAAGTCATCAAAGGCTGCATGTGTTGACTTTCTGTACCCGGAAATCAATCAGGGATTGTATTCAACTACTTGAAGCTGCGCTTTCTTGACAGTTCCATTACATCAGGAAGTTTCAAGTAGCATCTGGGGCATCTGTATAAATGAATGATGCTGGAAAGTTTGCCTTACTGCCTTGCTCAGTATATGTTGCATTTTACAAAAGAATAATTAAAAGAGCCTGGACCCTGATTTTGTTTTGGTGAATGTTTTTCTGGTCTTCACGTGTTCAGGGGAGTCACTGACTTTGTCAGAATCACAGAATCTGACAAACATAAGGCTGAAAAACATCTCCAAGACCATCAAGTCCAGCCTTTGACCAAATACCACCATGCCGACTAAACAATAGCACTAAATGCCATATCCAGTAATTTTTTTAACAATTCCAGGGATGGTGTCCCCACTAAGTGCCATATCCAGTTGTTTCTTGAACAATTCCAGGGATGATGTCTCTACCACTTCCCTGGGCAGTCCATTCCAATGCATGACTACTGTCTTAGTGAAGAAATTCTTCCTGATGTCCAGGCTGAACCTTCCCTGGCACAGCTTGAAGCCGTTTCCTCTTGTCCTGTCACTGGTTGCCTGGGAGGAGAGGCCAACCCACACTTCACTACAGCCTCCATTTAAGTAGTCGCAGGCTGGCTCTTCAGTGGCTTTTAAGCCCTGAGTGTTAGCCTGTGTACACAGGCCAAGCACTCCTGCATTCCTGCATGTACAAATGTGTCTGTAGCAGTTTGGGTGCTTCATTGAGTCATTACAATACCGCGTGGTGCCCAGAGAGCTGCACCTTTATGCATTCTGCCAAAAAATCTGGAGGTCTGTTGGATTACACCAAATCAGAAGCACTAGGATTTTATCATGTGTTGATATGTACAGATCAGTACTGAAACAGTAATTAAATGTCGTGATTATGCATACTTGAGTTGAATTCTGCAACTTGTTAGACACCACAAAAGCAGACCAGTGGCTTTTTTGCTTGTCTGCATAGCTGGCCACAAAGCCTGGACTTCCAACACAAGGGCTTTCCTAACTTTGTGGGAAGAGGAAGGCTCAAGTGGGAAGACTTGAGTCTCAAGTTGGCTCTGTATGAATGGGGAATTATCTCCTTTTGTTGTTTACCTGTCTTGCACCTCTGCATTGTGTGTCTGAGCAAGTGCCATCCTGTCTTAATTTCTACGCCTTTTTCTGCTTTGGTGGTTGTTCTTCATGTTGAAAGGACAGCATATGTTCTGATTCCTTGTATGGGGTGTAATTCCTGCCATCCAGTTAAGCTGGTGGTGCATTGCTCTTGAAGAAGAACATGGTGAGTTTTCAGCAAGACATAGGTATGTTTCTGCATTAGATCTCGTGTCTCTTTTGGGTTCCATCTTCCCATATCAGGAAGTCTATGCTTAAGACTTTTTCTTATTTTGGTCCCAAAACTAGTGGAGCTCTTTCTCTTTAGAAGTGTTCAGCTGATTATGAAGAAGATACCAGTAAAAGGAGTGGTTAATCTTTTTTTTCCCTCATGTTTTTCCTTTTATATTTCTTTTTCTGTTGTTCAGTTCTTTGCTTCCTTCACAAGGAAATGCTGTGCTCGCTTACTCTCTACTGCCTTTTTGGTTTGTGCATCTCTGGCAATAACTGACTTGCTCTGTTGGGACAGTCTAGAGTTGTGGTCTACCCTGAAGTCTCCATGTCCTAAAATGTTTGTTGTAAAGCAAGAGCTGTCATCTGTGGGTTTGTGTAACTCAACTGTATGGCACTAATGCAAAAATATCTTACTCTTTTGTAGCTGGTTCCTGGAGGAGAAGGACCTGAAGTGTGAAGACATGATATTCATCTATATTTTATATAGATATGCAAAATATAAATAGAGATTTTGGGGTAGAAGTGTGTTTTGGTGTGGATTGTTCGTTTACTTTGCTTACACACTTGACATTTTATGAAAGACAACTCTTTAGGAAAGATGATGATAGTAATGTTGACTTTGTAAGCTGAAATCATTATTTTCTTGTAAGGACACATGAACCTCTTCTGAATAAAAGGCTTTTTCTTTGTTAGTTACTGTGTTCTGTTATGTAAGTGCACAAGTTAGATAATTTTGTAACTACTTGATGGAGTAGAAGAATGACAATTATGTTTCAGTTGCCTTCAGTCTTCAGTTTTTCTACATCTGTTGCGTTTGTTTCTGGCCCAAGTCCGTATAATACACAAGTCGTGAGCCAGGATGTTGCTGTCCTTTGGCACACAGGCAGATGCTGAGCTGGATGTTTTGTTTAAAGGCTGTGTCACTGGAAGCCGTGTGGCAGAGTTCTGTAGAGTTCTGGAAGCCCTTCAGAGTGGGTGCGTCTGTTTGATGCTCAGCAGCCTTTGGTTCTGCTGGCCTTGAGGTTCAGCTCTTGCGGACCATTTTGCTTCGCAGATACATTTCCTTACGTCAGAGGCCCTTCAATGGCATTTGGCAAGTGAGAACAGACAGCCCAGACCTAACTCATGTTCAGGGGGTAAAAGTCCCAAAGGCTGGTGTTAAAACCCCACTGATGTCAGTGGTGACTGCTTTCACCACTCGATGCTGTGTATACTCAATTTGGGAGCTGCCTGTGCCTGCTTGCGTAGTTTGGAACACTCATTTTGGAGTAAACAGGAGTTTTTGGCTCCATCTGTTCTCATGTGATACAAAAGCTTGACAGATACTCCAAGCTACTATTTTAGGACTATTTCTGTAAGGATTTGCTGTTTTGTTGTGATGCCATGCTTCCAGTGCAGCTTACGCTTCCATAGTACCCCTCTCAGCTGGCTTCTGTGTAAATGTCTTTGGAGAGGAACCACATGTGCCTGCTGTCAGCTGTAGACAAGGAGGGTGCGGCATCGGCTCACGTGGATGGGATGTGCTTTGCCTTCCCATCGCCAGAAGAAAGAAGAGTTGAAGAAGGGGGATGAGGAGCAAGATACTGCAGAAAGCTGCTGTTACTGGATCTTTCTGCCTCGCTTAATCTGACAGAAAAGCTGCCTTCTGCTGGGTGGGTCTGAGCTCACAAAGCGGTGAGAACCTCTTGCTGTAGCCTGTTAAAAGGGAGAGGGAGTCCCTCCTCTTTCCCAAGGAGAGTGTGCCTTCTGGCTTGTGTTCTGAATAAATGATCTGCAGTTGGAATATTTAGATTGTGTCATGGCAGTCTGTACCATTTACTCCTTGAACGTGTTTGGTTTTTTCCTTTCTGTCTCTATTTCTTCCTCCAGCTTTTTTTAATACATATATTAAAAAATATACGTTTTTTTAAACTTAGGTTTGATTGAAACATCGTCTGTGGGTGTTTGCCTCAAACACTTTCTTTCCTAGAAATAAGACAAGTCTTTTCACGAGAAGTGAGAGCACTGCAAAGATTTCTACTCGGGGCAGCACTACTCTATTGAAGTATTGTTGAATAAAATTACGTTTTTGTTCCAGTGTATGCACTTAATTTCTACTTCACTAAGTGTTTTGAAAACAGTCATTCTTCTGAGAGAAGAAAAGTAGGTCTTGACTCAAAAGCAGCTTTTAGTCTGACAGCAGAAACATCTTGTTCTCTCAGGATTTTGTTGCCTTGAAAAAAACCTAACAACTTGATACTGCCTCTGTTCCTGTTTGACTGGTTGTGTTTTGTTCCACTCACTCCAGAAGAAGTGCTAGGACTTACCTTTTAGGAAGACATTTTAATTGCTGATTCACAGGTCTGCAGAGATCCCTCTAAAGACAGTCTGTTCATGCGAACACTGTTAGTCCTTTCTAAGATGAAACATTTTTTCACTGTCAGCTAAGAATACAAAGTATTCCAGGTGGGTCTGGTTTGCTTCACATTCATTATTCCTGTAGCCTGTTGCTTTGGAAGTGCAGCTAATAAGCTTGTCGATTCAGTTAGTAGTGGTGGTTTTTGTTCTTCCTCCTCTAGAACTCCGAGTGCTTAATCATACTGCACTGTCTTCTTGTGGACACTGGTGTTCTCCAGAATACTATTTAGGATGCCACCACGTGTAGGTAATTTAAAATAATAACCTTAGGCTTGAAAAAGATAGAAAAGTGAGAGACGCTTTAAGTTTAGGGCGAGGTAGTCGTCAGGTTGACTTTGGGGTTATGACGTGCATAGTGGTGGTTCTATTCAGATTTATGTTTGTTTTGCTTTCTGTGTTTCTTTAGGGTAGCACTGGTTGTAGTGATCTTGAGTTCTACCACCTGGCTATCCATCCTTGTATGGAGAAAGTTCCCTTCTCCCTACTATTTCAGTATACTTCCTCATTTTGGTTTGGATGTAAATATCCTCTGACTAACCTCACTGAAATTATTAAAAAGACTCCTGTCAGACCCAGATCACTGGGACTTAACACAGTCAGTGCTTCCAAAGCAAATCATTGTAATTTACCAGTCTCCTCAGTAATGTGTCTTTTTGCAGGTATAACAGTATTTTGGTCAATTGAACTACAGTCAGACACAATGTAAGCAGAGAACACTAGAAGATTTATTCCAGTTTCATGGAATCTGAATTAAATGAATCTGAGCTCGAGGCAGTTGATACAAGGAGTCAGCAAATATTTTCAGGAGCTTCAAATTGCCATAATGAACAGGAATCAAAATTCAGCTTTGTTTTGACTGGTGCTGCATTAATGCTGGGCCACACTTTTGCTTTCTGCTGAAAGACAGGATGGATTTGAATTAATCATTTATGAACAGATTCTGCAGCTTGATGTCATTTCCATGAAGACACTACAGTTGGTTAATTAAACTGTTAGAAACAACATCAGGGATTCAAAAACTGTGTCATTTTATTTCAGAGGTCTTTGCTTGCATTTTTACAGTATATTGCATAACTCTCCATTTTCTGCAAAACTTAATATATATTTCATGGCTTTTTTCTATGAGCTTTTATAAGCTCACATACTCTTGAAGACTTCTCCTAGAAGTTCAAAATAATCATTACAAATTAAGTCTTTGTTGCTTTAATAGGAAAACAGTTACAAGAAAACATGAAAATATACCTGCTTAATCCATTATGAAGAAATACTTCAAGCAGATTGAATACAATCTTCATATATCAATACTTTAAGCATTTTGTTTGCTATTTTCTTTCCTTTTTTTATGCTGTATTTTACCAAAATTTAAAAATACTCATTTTATTAAAAAAATGGCAAAGTACTGTAGTTTCATTCCAGTTAATGGGTTCTTAAAACCCAGAGTAACCCTTTAAAATCTAGTTCAAACCTGCAAACATTAGTTAGTCTTTGTTTGTTTGTTTGTTTTTGCTCGCTTCTTTTAATGGATCCTCATATTTTGTTTTCAGAACTGATTGAAAAGGGTGAGCCTCAGCAGCCATAAAGTGCAAAGTGATTTGGCAAGTCCTGCTGTCACCTGCATTCCCCTGGCATTCCATTTGGTGAAGAACTTGACATGGCAGCAGCCCCTGCACAGGAAGAGGAAAACACAGCTTATAAGCAGTTATAAATAAGCGGTTAAAATGTTTTTCCATTTAGTAAGCACTGGTATATTGTTGTGATGTAGGAATGTTACTCCCCAGTTCAGTGCTCCCACCGAGACTCGTGAGCAGTTTTTAACAGTCCTCTGTACTGTTCAACTTTCCCAGACGCTGGTGCATGGTAAGGAATATGATACACTCACTCAACACCATGCTCTCTGGGCCAGGGATCTATGTGCCTACCTTTGAAATTAATTCCATTGTCTGACTCAGCTCTTTCTGGGGCTTGTCATGCATGTCAGCATGTCATGCACCATGTCAGCACAGGGCTTGCTTTCCAAGGCCCAAGATGGTGTTTGGGCAGTGGGGTGAGGCACAGGGTGCATCTGCAGCCATCCAGTGGTTGCTTCTACCGTGGTCAGCACATAGCATTTGCCTTGGTGGGTTTGTGGGCATGCAGTGTAATCAGCCAGGCCTCCCCATATTTATATTTTGACCATTGTTCTCTGTACCGCAGAGGCTTTGCTTGGCCTGCTTGATTGCAGTGCATGTTTCACAGTTAAGGATAATCTGGGAAATAGTGTCCATGGTTAAGTCCACACCTTGATCACGAGCCCAGCTGTATGTTGCATCTCATCCCTGACGACCTGAGGCATCATGGGCCCACCGAGCCAGAAATAATTCACCCTTTTTTTGCCAGTCCAGATCCACCTGAGACACTTTAGTCTTGGTAGCCCAATCCACCTGTCCATTATTGTGATGTTTTTCAGCAGCCCAGCTCACAGGTGCGTGTGCATCTACATGACAAACTTTAACAGCCAGCTTCTCTCCCTGGGGAATGATGTCTTGTCGAACTTCATCAGCCCAGATGGGTTTACCTCTGTGCTGTCAATTGGTCTTTTTCCATCAATCCAGCCACCCCCGCAGAGCATTTGCTACCGTTCAGTGGTCAGTGTAGAGGTAGAGCACTGGCCATTTCTCTTGTTCAGTGATATCTAAAATGAGCTGGATGGCTTTCAGCTCTGACTTGATCCTGCAGCAGCTTCTGCGACTTCCTGTGTCATACTCCATATAGCATCTTCCCTTTTTTGATTTATCCCCATGATATGGCAGGAACCATCAGTGATGAGGGCATGTTCCTTTTTTTTTCTGGTGGCTGATTATATGGTGGGGCCTCCTCAGCACATGTTACCTTTTTGTCCTCCTCTGATGATAGTCCAAAATTTTTGGCTTCCTTGACTTCCAAGATCCCTGGGTGATTGGTATTTCTTATCTGCACTTGCTGTGTGATCAGCACAACTCACTTACTCCATGTATCATGAGTGGCATGATGTGTGGCAGGGACTTTCCCTTTGAACATCCAGCCCAGTGCTGGCAGTGAGGGTACCAGGAGGAGCTGTGCTTTGATGCCAATCACTGCTGAAGCAGCTCGAAACCCTTCATAAGCTGCCAGTATCTCTTTTTCAGGTGGGGTGTAACAGGCCCCAGATCTCTTGTATCTCTGAGTCTGGAACCCCAGTGGTCATCCTGAAGTCTCCCTGGGTACATTTTGCCAGAGACTCCAGGAAGGACCATTCTCTCCATCTGCAGTGCAGAGTATATTTTTCACACGTGCTCCTATCCTGGCTGGCCCGAAGGTTACTGCATGAACAATCTCCTGTTTAGTTCATGCAAAAGCCTTTTATTGTTCAGGACCCCATTTGAAAATGTTGTTCTTCCATGTCACATGATACAGAGAGGGTTTACAATCTGACCATAATCTGTAACATGCATCCTCCAGAAACCCGCAGTGGCTAGGAAAACCTGTGCTTCCTTCTTGCTGTTTGGTGGGGACATAGCTGCTTGTTTGTTCACATCCATTGGAATCTGACAACATCCCTCTTGCCATTTTACTTCTAAAAGCTGAATTTCCTGGGCAGAACCCTTGAGCTTGCTTTGCTTTACGGCAGGACTGGCCTTCAGGAGGATCTGGATTATCTTCTCCCCTTTCTCAAAAACTTCATCTGCTGTGTTGTCCTATACGATATCACCAATGCACTACAAGTGTTCTGGAGCCTTGCCCTTTCCCAGCGCAGTCTGGATCAACCCATGGCAAATAGTAGAGCTGTGTTTCCACTCCTGGGGCGGTTGAGGTGTACTGGATGCTCCTCCAGGTTGAAAACAAACTGTGGCCTGCACTCTGCTGCTGAAGGAATGGAAAAAATCATATTAGAATGTCAGTGGTGGTACCACTTTGCTGCCCTGGGCTCCAGTTCCTGCTGAAGTCCCAGCATGTCTGGCACAGCAGTGCTCAGTGGTGGTGTGACCTCGTTCAGGCCACTGACAGTCTATTGTCAGTCTTCACTCTCCACTGGACTTAACACACTGGCCATACAGGGCTATTAAAGAGTAAGCAAGCGTTCCTCACCACTCCCTGGCTCTCCAGCTCTCAAATCATCTCATGGATGGGGGTCACAGAGGCCTGGTTGGTGCGATATTGCTGACACTGCACTGTTGTAGTAGCTATTGGTACCTGTTGTTCTTCGACCCTCAGCAGTCCCACAGCAGAAGGGTCCTCTGAGAGAGCGGGCAAGATTGTCCTTGAGAGAATACCTTTCCCTCACACTTGACAGGAGCTGCTTCCAGAGGCTGAGAGTTTCTGTGCTCTTCCCAATCCCCTTGTTGGTGCCCACATCCCAGGACAGAGATCCCAGCTGCTTGGCTTCACTGCCATCCAGTTTCATATCATGGACCACGATATCCCAGAATCAGAGCAGCCAGGTCACCAGGGGCTCTCTTGGCTGGTGTTTGAAATCTATTCCTGTATCTCACAGCTCACCTGGGGATCGGGATCAGGTGATTATCTCTGGCCCTGCCTCTTCCTCCTGTTTTGAGGGCTCTGCTTCCTCTTCATCCCTCACTAAATGAACAGATTTCATGCTGGATTTCTTTTTCTGTATAGGGGTGACTGCTACGGGCAGGGGTTGTTCCTCTGGTTCAGCAGCAGTTTGAGGGGCCATGGTTCCTGCTGGTCTGCCTTCTTTCTCCTCCCCCTGGGGGTGATGTCTACTGCTGAGCAGTGTCCAGCAAGCAATAGACAGGACAGAATACGCTGCATGAGTTCATGCCTCTCTGGAGCTACCACAGTGTTTTTCTGTGACATATTTCACCTCTTTAACAGGCTCCTGTAGTTGTTCAGGGGGGAGCTGCCAAACCATTGAAGTCCTCGAAACACCAGCCCTTGTCCTCCCATGTTTCATGCCACTCATTACTATCTCACTTCAGGGCAGATCTCTGAGTAAGCTCCCTGGAAAATATTTCTTGTCTCTAAATATGGTGTGTACCACACTGAGGAGACCTGACAGACCTAGCAACAAGAACATGCTTTCCTTAACATCCAAAGGGAATTCTGAATTCTTAGAAGCTGTTGTAATAGGCCTGAAGGAGGAAAAAGGGTTGAAAGGTTGGGGAAAATAATCCTCCCCTTTTCTCCCCATAGACTGGATACTTTTAATAATGGACTCCTGTCTTGGGGTGACTCTGTCATGTGTATCCCCTATCATGCTCTATGCCCAAAAAGTAATATTGTGCCTTTTCTGTGCCTTTAAACTGAGCTTGAAAAAAAACCAGACAAACTTTCCAAAGCAGCTTCTCAAGGACACAGAGATTGCACTCCTCAGTGTTGTCTGACTGCGGAAGGCACGAAGCGAGCACCCTGCTTGCTTTTTCTTCAGCCAGCTGGTTTTTTTTTCCCTCTTGGCGTGAGACGGAGAGCTGAATTTTATTTCCTGGGACTTTGGTTTTTTTTCCCTTCTTCTCTTCTGAACTGTTTCAATAACATCAGAACACATCAGGAGAATTTTCTCCCCGAGGCCCGGGGGTGGGCCCACGCCCTCACCGACCAGCTCCGAGGAGGAGAGAGACCACACCTACAGAAGGACTCTGAAATCTTCCCAGGTTTCTCTC
>VZTD01003897.1:0-10157 GCA_013397725.1 Rhagologus leucostigma | reverse complement strand
GGTTTTTTCCCTTCTTCTCTTCTGAACTGTTTCAATAACATCAGAACACATCAGGAGAATTTTCTCCCCGAGGCCCGGGGGTGGGCCCACGCCCTCACCGACCAGCTCCGAGGAGGAGAGAGACCACACCTACAGAAGGACTCTGAAATCTTCCCAGGTTTCTCTCTATAGCGAGGGTTTTAATTCATTATTCAGCATCATTATCCTTTTCCTGTGTGTTTGTTAAAATAAATAGTTTTTATCTCTTTCACTTTCCTTTGAGGAAAAATTTCCTTTTTTCCTGAACCCTGTGGGGGAAGGGTGGTTGCAACCTGGTTTTCTCTCAGGGGCTATATTACTAGATTTTGGCCAAACCGGCACAACTCCCCAAGGGTAGTGCCTTAGGTAAGGGTAGGAGAGCAACACTGAATACACATCCCTAATGACCCTTGATATCATGTCATGAGCTGATATCAGACAGTGCAAAAGAGCAATCCTGATCCCTCTCCATGCTCTGAAAAAGAGCGACATGATGTGCACATAGTGCATATATGGGAATGTATTGAGTTCATATGGCCAGGTTTTGGTACTGGGTGGCTTCTTTGAGAAGCTGCTGGAAGCTTCCTCCCTGTCTGGCAGAGTCAATGCCAGCTGCCTCCAGGACAGATGTGCCGCTGGCCAAGGCTAGGCCAAGCAGAAATGTTGGTAATGCCTCTGTGATAACGTATGTAAGAAGAAGAAGAAAAAAGTTATTGCACAGACGTAACTGTGGCCAGAGAAGAGCGGGAGAATATTTGAGAGGAACAACTCTGAAGACACCAAGGTTAGTGGGGAAGGACGGGGAGGAGTTGAGATCCACCTGCAGTCTGTGGAGGACAGCCACGCTCAAGTGAATGCTGTGAAGAGGCTGTGAATTCATGGGAGGCCTGTGCTGGAACAGGCTCCTGGGAGGGACCTGCACACCTGTGGAGAGAGGAGCCCACACTGGAGCAGGTTTCCTGGTAGGACTCATGACCCTTTGGGGGACCTGTGCTGGAGCAGCCTGTCCCTGAAGGACTGCTCCCCATGGAGGAGTGACCTACACTGCAGGATTTTATGTAGAACTGTTGCCCGTGGAATGGACTCACGCTGCAGAAGTTCATGCAGAGCTGTCTGCAGCAGGAGGGCCCCCACGCTGGAGCAGCAGAAGGCCTCCTCTCCCTGAGCAGCGACAGAAACACACAATGAACTGACTGTCCGTCCCCTGTCTCCCTGCGACACTGGAGGGGAAGAGGTAGAGCTGGGAAGGAGGGAGAGGTGGGGGAAGGTGTTTTTGTTTTATTTCTTGTTATCCTTCTCTGATTTTGTTAGTAATGAATTCAAGCAATGTCTCTAATTCTAGGCGGTTTTGCCTGTGTCAGTATTTGGTGAGTGATCTCTCCTGGTCCTTATCTCAGCTCATGAACCCTTTGTTACGTTTTCTCTCTCCTGTCCAGTTGCAGAGGGGATGATAGAGAGGCTTTAGTGGGTGCCTGGCATCCAGCCAGGGTCAACCCGCCACAGGGTTAGGTAGCACACCCACACGAGTAGACCAAGCAGCATTGTGACCAGTGGCTCTGTACCTAATACAACAAATGCTTAGATCAAATAGTTTCCAGCTCACTCAGGGCAGATCTGTTATTACCTATTATAACCTTTCAAGCCCTAAACTGGGAGAAAAATAAGGCTGTTGTGGTTTAGCAATGGTAGTCCTCAATTCAGTGCCCCTGCTGAGACTCTACACACGACACACTGCTCTCTCTTGCTTCTCCTCCCTGCTGCAGTGTGCTGGAGAGGAGAACTGGAGGCACGAAAGGTAAAGATCACTGGTTAAGATAAGAACAATCTACTTGAAACAGCATTGAGATACAAAACCAAATGGTAACAGCAACAACACTAATGTCAGAGGGTACAGGAAAAGAAACAATTCGTGTGTAAAAACCCCCAGATAACAGACAATATTAGACTGCTCCTTCTGCCACATTTTGTTGACCAGAAGAACGCCTCCTCTCCAGAACAGAGTCCCTTTCCCCTGCTCCTGGCAGTGATGTGATGTAGTGTGGAATAACCTAGCCATGCTTCCTCCTGGCTACTGCAAAAAAGTAACCCTGTCCTGGCCAAAATGAGGCCATATCTGCTGGCTTCAGCATGTAACACCTAGCGATGAAAAAGAAAAAAGCCTCTTTTCCCTACTTTTGGTGTTGTTGCACCTTGGAGCCCCAGTTGACCAGCCATGCAGATCAAGAGCCCAGCCAGAGGACACCAGAGCTCATTCCTGACGCACCAGCAAGTCAGCTGTTCTCTTTCTTTCCTCTGGGAGCACAGATGAGACCTTGTCCCAGCACTGAATTTGCACCTGCTCTGGCAACCAAGTAGCAACTGCAGTTCCCGTGCAATGGCTGCAGCCATAAAACCTTACTGTCTTTTCAGTCTTTCTTCCTGTACTCAGTGAACTCTTAAATGCAGATATGAACATGACATAGAGAAAATGATCCTTTTAACACTCCTAGCAGAAGGCATACTAGAACTTTTCCTGCAGCAATACGTGTGGCAGCTTCAGAAAAATGAGATGTTTTACTGATTGTCTCCCTTACACTCTTGAAATAAATCCCTAATCCTAAGTGGAAAGCACTAAGTAGGCACACAGGAAATGCTACAGGAAATGTATCTATACATAGCTTGACAAAAAATTAGAAGTTATTAATAACCTTACTTTGTTCACTGCTTAGAAAAGTTTATTTTCTGTATATTGTTTCCTGTATAAAGTAGTTCTGCCTTAACAGAATTAACTAGATTGACTGCCTTGTTAATGTTTTTTCCCCTTACATCATCACCGGGTGTCTGATCCGGACCTTCTAAAGGTCATAAAATAACTGTATCCAGTGTTTTCAGAAAAAAGCAAGCATAAACACACTCCTAATAGCACTAATCTCCCTAAAGATTATTCAACTCTTGTTAAAATCTTAGTAACATGACATGCAATTTAGCCCTCTAAAAGCAGATTTTAGTTCCCAGCACTTACTTTCCTGCTCTTTTTTTTTCTTTAAGCGCTTTCTCCGGTCAATGGCAGCCAACTCAGCTTTCAACAACAGGTAACGTTTCCGGATTTCCTGCATTTTTGCTTGGAGAACTGTTATGCGCTCAGTGCTACTCAAATTTTGCAAGTCAGCTGCAAGTTAAACGATTTCTGTTAATTATTGCATTGCAGCATTGCCCATGCCTTCTGAATTTCGACGAAGAGGGAGGTACTCAAATCTTAGTGATGTGCTTTGAGGTAGCAGGCAGCAAAGCTGAGAAACAGCAGCTGTTGTTTATTATCACAATCTTGACTGACACAAACATACTGAAACTTCTTCTTACAAGAAATACTAAACAAGTCCTGGTTCGTTAAGGCAAAATGGAAGGGGAATATTTAAAAATCAATAATCTAAGAGGCTGAACAAGAAACAGAGAACGAGGAGTAAAACAGCAAGAAATAAAATTATCAGGTTTTATGACAAATTTAAGCAAACTGAGGATGGAATGATTTTAGAGGAAAAAACCCCTCAAAACCAGAATATTCCAAAAGCCTTCTTATAGTATATCTCAAGACCACAAGAGGCATGTTTCAAAGAAGATACTTACACACTTGAAAACTCCATTTGCAAGCTTTGGGCAAATGATTATCGTGTTCTTTTAGATCAGACTGCCTCTCTCCACTTTGCCCACACTTTCCTGTGAGAAGGTAGATTGTTACAAAACAAAGCAACCTTCCCACCCAACCCAAAGCTTACCAGGAGCTGTCTCACTCTAACATGACAGAATCCATCCTGGTGTAGCAGCTTGGCACACCACTCTCTGCACCACTGGTGCCCAGATACAGGACCACAAACCAGGTCTGTAAGGGGGCCCCTCTAATTCTGGCATGCTGGGAAAGGGAAACCTTGCACTGGAAACACCGGCCAGTTAGTTGTTGTGCACGTAGACTCAGATCTGTTCCGTGGATTTATGGGAACCAAAGTCCTACAGACCTAGAAGGTTGATAAAAGTAGTAGACTGTGGCTCCACAATCCATCCCAAAAACTGGTAAGTAGGTTAACTGAAAGCATGTGTGCATGAACATAAGGAGGTGGGGTAGGGACACACTTCCTGGAAGGAGATTCTTGAATACGATCCAGCTGCTCAAGGTTCGTATAGCCACAGTCCACTCTACTCTCCAACTGGATCACGACAGCAGTGCACTTATTGCTTTAGAATCACAGCCATAAATAAATTGCCTGCATCAGAAAATAAGGCAAAGAGGCACTGTAATGTGTTCATATAGGTGCCGAAATTATCCACATCTCTAGTTACGGAGCTATACTTCTTTTAAAAGACTTTGCAAGACTGATTATTACGTCCTAGCTCCTGTTCACCTTTTCTAATATTCATTTCAAACAAATGACGTGGTACTTTCACGCATTTCATTTCACACTGATCTGCTGTACTTACTACTTTTATTCTTCTTTTTGATGTTCACAGATGTTTTGAGGCTTGTTTTCTGCTTTTTTGAGGAGCTGTCTCTTCCCTGAGCATCTTGAATTTTTTTTTGGCCTCTAAACGCTATAAAAGGAGGGAAAAACCCCAAAAAAGTAGAAAGAAACAGAAATAACAACAACAACAACAGCTTGCAGTTCTGTGTGTTTTTCTCTAAGTATATACATCTGAGATTAACAAAGCAATAGAGATATATTTATTGAGAGCTGCCTATTGACATCTCCCAACTCTTGCCTTTGTTCAATGAAACACATTTTGTTTCACTCTTCTGAAACAACACTTCCAGATGAATGATAGTAGTGACACACCTTAAGGGCGCTTCGAGGAAATTCGGTTGCTAACTGGAAACTGTTGTGATGAAAAAACCAATTCTGTCATCTCAAGATTATAGTCAGACATGTGTTTTATTCCTTAGTGTTAAAAAAATTTTTAGACACTACAATACAGTGAAAGCAGCTGTACTTTTGATGGAACTGCAAAAGAGACAGTCACTTTCACAAAAAAGCTTTTAGATCCAGCCTTGCCAACAGTTAAAAAGCAGGCAGCAGTACACTGACATCATGTGCACAACTTTCGGCTGTGTTTATAATCCTCTGTTCTCTGGTGGTCTCAGGAGGGATCTCGAAATCACATCTGAATGTGAAACCCAGCTAAGAAGGCCAGTGTTTGATATCAACTCGACTTTCATTTTTCAGAAAATCAGCTTCACAAGGGGCAAGTTTGAAATTGTTTCCCAAACATGCAATAATGGATACTTTCTTCCCCAAATTAAACAGCTTACAGAGAATCAAGTTTTATGCAAGAAACAACATCTTCTACTTGTAAGCAGGGCACTCACAATGCTTTTGTCCTGCTACAATAAATATTCCTTACACCATGTATTACAGCTTGTTCGGGGCTTTTCTTGTCAGGTCCAGTATAAACGTCATTCTTACATACTTTTTTCCTCATTGAAACCATCACAATTCCTAACAAAAGGCCAGGAAAATACCTGGCAGTTGTATTTTATTCACTAGATGATTACACCATTTCCACACATTTGAAGTACACAGTAAACTACTATTTCCTACAAAAATTCACTTCCCAACAGCAAAACTGTGAGAGGATGAAGATACACCTGTAATGGTAAAATGAGAGTTGCTTAGGTTGAAGACAGCTCTTTTTACGCTTTCCTTTACCGTTTTCAGCATTCTCTGTGTCTGATTGATTACCACTACTGGAGCTGACACTGGCATCAAAACCTTTCGAAGAAATATTTCTCTCAGACTGAAGATCTTGCAGCTGCCCTGCAGCATTCTGTGCCTCTGTTGTGCCATCCATTTCACTTGTGCTGCTTTGTATTCCTTCTTGATTTGGCGGCAGACTCCCAGAGACAGCGACAGTAGACGGATGGTTACTGTACTCTGCTACAGGTAGAGTGGAAGGTGACTCAGGAGTTGGAGGAGTATTTAACACTGAAAACTCCTCTTCCTTCTCTCTGCCAGTTTTATTCTAGGTGAAAGAACAGATGAAAAACCCTTCTCATTTGAGCAGTTAGAAGACTGTAATGTTAAAATGACACAGTGCTTACAATTATCTTAAACATTTGATGTATGGAGGAAAGCTCTCCTCTTCATTTAAAAGACTACAAGTACCTTCCTACAGTCCATGCTGAGACCTTTCTACTGAAGACAGGAACTTTGTCAACACCAAAACAAATGTGAAAGCAAACACAGCCCGTGCTGTAGAAGCCGTGGGGCCGCAGGGTGACAGGCGCAGCACTGCAGCCGTTGGGCAGTTGGGCAGTTTGTGGCCGTTGGGCAGTTGGGCTGTTCCTCGGCACAGGGGTTCCAGAGGTTCCACCAGGCTGCAGGGGAGAGAGGGGGAGTGATGCCCGAAAACTGGGCAAGAAAAGACTACTCCATAGTATAAGGTCTACAGAGCAGGTATTGGTTTATTCGACACCGGGAGTGAGGGGGATAACCTCACCACAAACTCACTCATCCATTCTTCGCACAGTACTAGCTCTCATACTTTTTTACTTAAAGTGCACATCATACTTTCCTATCCTTCACATTGCAACATATTTTCTAATCACATGCTTATGTAAGCCCTTGTAGCACACGCGTAGTTTCTGCACGAGGTGGTCGTCAGCCTCACGGTGGTCGTTTTTGATGAAGGCTCGTAAGTCTTCCTCGGGCTTGAACTTTTCACCCCAGTTTTCTGTTCATGTTCTGTAAGATTGTCTGCTCAAATAGCCAGTGGTTAGCTTTTTGCAGTCAGCTTGTTCTGCTAAATTTGCTGATTTTTAAAAAGGGCTTCATTCACAAACCCTGTTACAATGTAACTACTTCTTTCTGCATAGCTACAGCTTTTTGCGTAGCAAGCATTATCTCGTTGCCTACGCATCAGAAGGTGGGGCAGCAGGAGCACTGACTCCCGTGGCAGAAGGAAGTTCTTCCTTGCAGCACACCGCCTGAGGAACCTAGCCTACGCCTAAGTATCAGTCTAAAAAAAAAGAATTTTGAAGAAAATGCTCTAAAATAAAATTATAGAGATACACACAGACTAATCCAGTTTGCTCTCCAGAATCAGCAGAGGGAGCTCCCAAATTTCACCCCATCAAGTTGGCTTCCAATACTGATGAAATGGTTTCTTCTCATTTGTTTTCTATAAAGTAATATGTAAATTTAATTAAAAAAAAAAAAAGTGAAAACCCCAAAATCTTTATGGGAAAAGTTTTCATTTTCAAAAGGCTGGGAAGTAGACTGTAGAGTCTACTGGGACACCCACAGCTCTCCTGTTAAGTATTCATACGTCAATCAAAAGAAGCAGAATAGGGAGTACTTAAGAATATATCAAGCCAAATTTGGGGGTAACAATGGCAAAAAAGGGAGAGAAACTACATTTATTTTCTTTCATTCTTAACTTTTGGTACTTTCCTTAGGTCTGCCTTTATCCATTCATCATACCTAAACACAAAAATAAATTGTACACATTTATGGTTTTTAGCAGCAAATTACAACATTTGTAAGAGAAATTACCGGGGAAAAAAGAAAATCAGGAGCCATATAAAATGGAATTGGAATTTGAATAAAGAAGTCATTTGTGTACTTTTCAATCTGCTAGGTTTCATCTAAGGTTCAATTCTCCATATATTGGGGCACAGAGGATGAAGGCTTTTTTATACTGACATGTAAGAGCAAAAGCTGCTGCTTTTCCAGTCAGCACTGGACAGTAGGGTCACAGGTAAAACACACCACCCAAATGAAAATTCGGAATGGATCTCTAGCAGGTTTACTTCATATATATACCGTGAAACTTTAACAATAAGATGAATTCTTACAAGTAGATAAAATGTGACCAGGTAATAAAAAGAAACACTTCTGAGCCTGAGTGTCTGCAAAGTGGGTATTTGGAGTGACCAACCCTTTGGAGTCACTAACTTTCAAGTCAATTATTTTGCACTACGACTTTTCAATTCTTTTTCAGTTCAAGGCTTCCATTTCATATCAGAAGGATGCAAAGCAAACACTACTCCCTAAGCACCAAGATATTAACAATATGCATCTTATGATCTAAGGCTGGACCTATTCAATCCAAAACCAAAGAGATACATTCTCAGAGATTGCCTTGTAGATCCTCCACAGAATTCCTAGAGTGAAAACAAGGAATAAAGAGTATTTTTCCAGCTGCTAGATTTATACTAGCAAAGGTATCACTTTCTCAGGAAGAGAAGTGACCTCAAGGAAGTTGCAAGCCTTGGCAAATTCACTAAAAAGTTCCAGTACTCCTCTGTGTAGCTTGTAACATGAAAGGATCAAATGATTTTTTTTCAGCTGTGACCAAAAAAAAGGAGGAGAGTTAGTCTCATATCCAAATACTAGAATATTAGATGAGGGCTCCATTTTTTAATTTGATATTTTTTTAAATAATTTCCCTTCTTCCCCCTCTCCCCACCCCAAGATGCACTACTCTTCAGAACTTGGAATTTCATCATATGTGTTCCTCTTTTATTTCAATGGCTGACTGTAAAGTACAAAACTTGTATATTGGTAAAGCTTCAACAGAGATAGAAATCAGCACTTGGACATGCAGCTTTCTGAAGGGAAGAAAAAAAAGTGTTGACAAGAATAAGTCTAAGTTTTAAACGCCTGAAACACTCAAAAATAACATGTTTTGTGATATTGTACCATATGTCACATAGAGTTAAAACAACCACAAACTCATTAGTATCTTGACTTCATTTCCCACTATGCGTAGAAATGTTGCTTAAGACACTTCATGTCAAAGATCTGATTCCTGTAGATCACTGTAGATGTTGATCAAAATCCCGCAAAAAATCAGTATCAAAACCAGCAACAGTGGGACTTTTCTCCTTGGCAGTGGTTTAGGAGGTCCTGGAAATCACCATGCCTAGACTCAAAGATGTGTATTCAAGGTAGGGAGAGAAGCATCATGCTTAGCTCTAACTGTGACCTTTGCTAGCAGATCTTACTAGCAGTGAATAAATGACGTTTGTCCTGCTCTTAGTCAGAGGCAGGATAGGAATCCAAGTCTAGGTGACAGAAGAAGGTCACTAGAGCTTCAGCCTTTCCAGAAGAGGAAAACCACAAAGTACAGTGAATTTGCCTTGGGTTTAAGGGTTTTTTTTACAGATCTATAGACACAGTAATGAAGCGTAAAAGATGACAGCCAAGGACTATCAGCAGATATGCTGAAGCTGAGTGAAGAAGAAGAAGACTTGCAAATTAACTTAAAATCTGCACAGAAAGCTTCTCTACCTTTTTTAGTTGCTTCAAGTTTGAAATTGAAAAAACATAGAAGGACTTCAACTTATTTCTATTAATTCTAGAATAAAGACAATCAAAAGCTTGTACTCCTGCTTACTTTAAGTAAAGCACAAGAAGCCATTAGACTAAGGAGAACTTGTTTAGAAGTTTGAGGCAGCCTTAGGGGTAGGAGCGGGGAGGGGTGGAAATCGGGCCTGTTGGCACCACTCAAGGAGCATCCAGTCCATGAGCAGCCCCTTGCTGCAGGTGTCCCAGTAGATGGAGTCAAAATGGAGCCACAGCTTGGCAGGGAAATTGCCAGGGCTGTGAGTCACAGGTAGCAGGGGCTCCTGTGACTCAGCAGGGGTGCTGGTGGCTGACGGGTGTGACATGTTGTGTGAGTGTCCAACACATGGCAACAGCGGCCTGGCCCAGGAATGGGAAGAAGCCAAGGAGGCAGCAGAGCAGGAATGGGGCTCTGCAGGAGGCCCTGGCAGCTGCACATACCCATGGGGGATGAGGCCAGCCCAGAGGGTCCCTCGGATGGGTCTGGGGTGAAAAGGGAGGAAATGAGGAGCAGGGAGGAAGGGCCAGATGTCA
Organism: Rhagologus leucostigma; assembly: GCA_013397725.1. NCBI lineage: Eukaryota > Metazoa > Chordata > Aves > Passeriformes > Rhagologus > Rhagologus leucostigma. Next base: position 294 of record VZTD01003897.1, on the reverse strand, counting down.
CTAAAGGAATGCCACTACATCCCAAAGGTGACATAGTGAGAAGAGGGCGAGAACGAAACAGTGACTCCTGCTGATCACCCTGACATTTTCAGGACAAGATGCCCAGGAAGGACTGCACATCTGCCTCCTGCTGTTGTCCTGAATGTGAGCTCATTACCTGGTGTGCCTTATGTGGCAATCTCTCTTGAATGCTCGTTGGCATTCCCCATCTCAGGTAAGAAAAGCTGCTTGCCTCAGGATATTCTTTAGGCCTCTTACACTTCAGAAGGCACTGGCCAGCTTAGGCACAGCGTG
>VZTD01003896.1:103015-122308 GCA_013397725.1 Rhagologus leucostigma | reverse complement strand
AGTTTGTTTTCAAACTAGTACGGCAGCCACAGCCAGTTTTTGTGCAGCTGTCAGATAACTTGGTAAGGGAAAGGAGTATTGGGTGGTTAATGAAATCTGTGTGAGACTCATTTTTGCGTAAGGCCCCTCTGAAGAGCTGGTGGTATCTTTTGTTGTCACTCTCTGATCTGATCCTTGACTATTACTAGTACCTACTTAGCTTCTCTGGTTCGCATCAACATTGGAGGACAAGGAATTCAGGCTGATGTTTGTCTGCCCTTGACAACTGTGTGCTAGTTCTAAATGCATGATTGCTGCCACCAATTTGTCCCCCTGTGGTTGCCAGGAGGTGATTCAGAGGAGTTAATGTAATGTAAGGAGCTCTGTCTTTGCTCTCTGTCAGTGTTGTCAGCTTCCCTGAATCACTGAGAGAAGCAGGTTAGACCAGGGGTCAGGCTCTTTCTCTGGACTGAAACCCTCCCCACTAACTATTGAGGAGGCTGATCAGCCTTTGTGATCACATTTAATGAGTTGTTTAGTAGTCGACACCCACTGAGAAAGTCTGAGAGCCAGAGTCAATATAATTTACATGCTGCAAGTCTCCCGCTTTAAAAGAGTGTTTATATAATTTGATTAAGTGAAGAAAGCTCCCCTGCTCTCTTTTTGGGGTGATTGTGCTTCCCAGACAAGAGTGCCTGATCTGTTGTGCCAAAAAACCTGATTTTTTAAAGCATTTTTTTCTTTCCCTATTTTAAGTTGTTACTAAGGACACTCTGTGGATCTCCAAGAGCAATATTAGAAATTATTCCTGACTTACGGCATTTGCCGCCACTGTTACTTTGGTATTTTGCATGAGCAAAAAATTGAGATTCACAAATGGTTCAGCCAACAGAGATCAGAATCCGAGATTCCCCTCTTTCATCTGCTCAGTTGCCTTTTAGTGAGCTAAAGTAGGTGAATCCACTCAGACCTGTGATTTCCACATTTGGGCTGCCCACCAAAACATCTGACAAGACAGCCTTTGTTCCTTTATTGTTGAGTAATCACTAGTTGTTTTTCTCTCTTCTTACTGCTACAAACAATAATTTCATGTTTGCAGTCAAAAATAATAGCAAAATTGCTTTCTCCTAACTTCTGGCAACAGAACAAGTAACTTTGTTGCTCAGAGAGGGATGGCGCATACCCCATTAGGGGAAGTCTAAGCTGACTTCTGCATTTACATCAATTACTGCAAGTGGTTTACTCACCAGAGGAAACAGTCTCTTGCATACCTAAATGGAGTCCTATCAGTAAGGGAAATATTTCTATATCTTTGTGTTATACCTTGGAGAACTAATCCAAAGCAGAAGTAAATACGTTGTAAAAATACATATCTAAGGAGAACTTTCTTTAGGCGTGGAAGCACTGTCTGTAGAATGGTTGCTTTTCTATTGTTATTATTTCACTTTCATAAATCTACTCTAAACTCCCCAGTGACCACAATAAATAAGAAGAATACTGTATTTTGAAGGGAGGTGTAGTAGACAACTATCTTAAAAAACTGCTTTGAAAACTTTATGACTTTAGACTACAAGCACTTATCTTTGTTTTTTAATTTTCTTTTTAAGAGCAAATTCTTTAGAATTAAATAGTCAGGTTTCATGAGCAACTGTGCTGCAATCTGCTGTGTGTGTGTGCGTGTGTGACAAAGGCAAGAATATATAAATTAAGGGAAAAGATTCCTGAATTTGCTGGGGTGATGTTGAGTGGTGAGAAAAAGCAGAAAAAATAGCTTTTACAAAGATTCGATGGGATGTTCCAAAGGAAGTTGTAAAGAACTTTCCTGAGCCTTGCATCAAGGTCTGGGCTCACTTGTGCTCCAATTTTGAGTATGGTTTGAAATTGTAAGGGATTTTGTTTTATCCTAAGATTATCTAATTCTTCTCCTTACATGCAGATGTCAGAGATGGGTAGAGAACTGTCGAAGGGCAGATTTAGAAGATAAAACTCCAGATCAACTCAACAAGCATTACAGATTGTGTGCTAAACATTTTGAGACTTCTATGATATGCAGAAGTGTAAGTAAAACCAAGCATTTGTTCACTGCATCTTGCAAAATGGGACTGACATTTTTCACCAGAATTCTGCCTTTTAATCTTTCAGCTCCTGGGTGACTGGTCCTTAGGAAAATTAATCTCTTAGTCTTAATTGGGATCACTGTCATTGTCTGGGGCTCCACACAGGCTCACAGCCATTGAAAATGAAAATGAACAGTTGGAGGAGAGAGAAAAAGCAGTGCTCCTGCTGGTTTAAGGTGTTTGTTGAAGACTGGCCCTCACTGCAGTGCTTTCCTCATGTTTGTTTTGTTTCGCTAGAGGTTACGATATGATGTAAGTTTATTGGGTGTAAGTTTGCATATCTCTAATTATTTAAACTTATTAATGTCCTGTTACTGAAGTGTGTACATGGTGTGATTTGGTTAAATTACACTGTGTTGTGGCCACAAGATTTAAATACTCTTTACATCTGTCAGGCTTTTATTTCCTGTTACATTTTTACCCAGCTAAAATCAAGGCACTGTTTTCTGTTGATGAAGTAATTGCTTTCAATTCTTTTTGTCGACAAGATAATATGATTTTAACAGCTTGCATAACAGTAGGAAAGGGTGGACTTGGGACTTTGTATCAAGTTTTAATTTCTAGGCTGAATTTCCCTCTGGTCCATGGGCAAAACCAGTCTTTTAGTTATGAAGGATAATTAAAATACGCAGGTCAAACTCTGAAGTCCTGGTGGTATTGCATGTGATGGGGTCTCTAATTAGCCAACATCCCAGAAAAAAATGAAAATTTGAAGTAATTATGACTCTGAAATGAAGCTCTATGAAACTCAATTTGTTTGAAATGTATTTCAGTCTAATGACAGATGCCATCAGTTACAATCTTGTACTTAGTTGAAATTAGCCAGTATAGATAACACATGTTTACAGTATATCCAAATATAAAATTTTACTTAAAATGTTTTTTTAACTGGGAGCATTTATATGATCATCTAGAAGTCTTTTCTTCTTTTTGTTTATTCACAGATAAATTTTCCTTTAATATGATCTTTCACAGTAGTGTTTTGTGGACTTCATAGTTCTACAAAAAGAAGCAATTGAACATTTTCACAATTAAATGTTTCTAGAATTGTGAAATAAGTGATAAAACCCAAAACACAATAGTAACAAAATGTTTCCTTTCTGATGCATAAATGTCTTTTTATCCAGAATGTTTATTTTTTAAAAAATCGTAATATTGCAGTAAATTAAAATTATTGCCTCCAGGGTCTTTGATATGAAGATAATGGGGAGAAAAAAAGCATTTGCAGTTTGGGTTCGTGTTTTCTGTAGTATCTGTCTTCTCACTTTCAGTGTTCTCTTGATATCCCTGAAATGTGAGTTGCTTAGCTTTTTCTTTGATAAAATCGGAAAGTCAAAGTACTTTAGAATAATAAAATAAAGGAGAAAAGAAGGAGAGAAAAAAAGGGCACAGTGTCTGAAATTTCTCAAAGAATTCCCTCATCTAGATGTCTGTCTTCTTACAGAGCCCATACAGAACAGTTTTACGGGATAATGCTGTGCCAACTATATTTGATCTTACAAGTCACCTGAACAATCCCCACAGCAGACATAGGAAAAGGATAAAAGAGCTGGTAAGTTTTTAATGTAAACTTCCTGGTTTATTATTAAAAGAAAAAAAAGGCAAGTAAGTTAATGTGAAACTTTTACACAAAAATGTCAAATAATAATATTTAGCACTCGAGTGTTTGTATTTTCTATGCTGCCTATTCCTGTATCTTTTTTGTTGATTATAAGTTAAATGCATGATAAAAATTTTATCTACTAAGGAAGTCTTTAAGAAATAATCTGGAAAATTAAATATGTTGATCCAGAGCTGATTCTTTCCTCCAAATCAAATGTATAGTTTTCTTTTCCTTGTTACTGCAGTGCCAACTGAACACAACTGATGCATGATATTCCAAAATTCTTGCTGCATATTGATTGTGATCTTTGGTTCACCCATTTAAGTTCTGAAATCTGAATCAATTCAGACATGCTTGTTTTAGCTTATTGTTCTGAAAAGATGATCCATGGATAAAACCAAGATTGAGAAATTTCTTTGTGGGATTGTGTCTTGTGTGTCATTTAGGGAGAAAGTGTCTCTGTAGTTATAAGTATACTGACAATTAAGAGGAATTCCACTCCTAATCTCCGTTTATACTTGAAAAATTGCAGACAATTTCTAAATACTTCTTTGTGAGTTTGGTTACATCTCTTGACTGAAAATGGAGTTAAAGATAGTTCTAGCTACTGACAGTACATTATCAAATATCATTAGAATCATTTTAATGGAATCTGTTTACTAATAATTATGCATATTGAAGAACCTCCTAATACAACTGTTCTCATGTATTTAGTAGATACATGTCATGGCAGCAATAAACTACCTGAAGAAACCTCCTGGTCTTAGAATTTCTAGCACTTTTTGGCAAATGTTAACTGGCCTCATCTACAGTATTGGTATCTGATCTTGATATGTTAATATTTTAAGGTCGCGTATTAGAGATTGTCATCAATGTAAGTTATTTTTGTTTGTTTTTTTTAAGAGTGAAGATGAAATAAGAACATTGAAGCAGCAAAAGAGTAAGTGGTCAAAATAATTGAGATGATAACTTTATTTGCTAAGGCTGACAAGGTAATGCAGGACTCATAACTATTAATTTATATATATCAGGAGGATAATTGAGTTCTTTCTTGATTCAGCCAGCCAGTCTAAATTTATTCCAACATACTCATTCACTTTTAAACTGGAAACATTATCCTCTGGACTCTGGTAACTTAAAGGTAATGACTGAGTAAATGTTACATTTTATTTTTGACACAGTATTTCTCATTTTGTAGTTGATGAAGCTTTTGAACAAAAACAGGCCACGCAAGAATCGAATGAAAACAGTGAGCAAAATACTGTCTCAGAGGAAGGAGGGGAAGAACAAGAGGAAGAAGCTGTCCCCTTAACACTGGAAGAAAGAGAAAACAAAGATTACCTTAAATCATTATTTGAAATTTTGATCCTAATGGGTAAACAAAATATTCCATTGGATGGCCATAATGTTGATGAACTTCCAGAAGGTATTTTTACTTCAGATAACTTTCAGGCTCTACTGGAATATAGAATAAACAGTGGCGATGAAGTTCTGAGGAAACGATTTGAGATGACTGCAGTCAACCTTGAGTATTGTTCAAAAACTCAGCAGAAACAAATGCTTGAGATCTGTGAAAACTGTGTTAGAGAGGAGACACTGAGGGAAGTAAGAGACTCACACTTCTTTTCTATTGTCACCGATGAAGTGGTAGATATAGCAGGAGAGGAACATTTGCCAGTGTTGGTGAGGTTTGTTGATGATTCTCACAATCTAAGAGAAGAATTCATAGGGTTTTTACCATACGAGGCTGATCCTGAAATTTTAGCTGTTAGGTTCCACGCGACTATTACTGAAAAGTGGGGTCTAAACATGGAGTACTGTCGGGGTCAAGCCTATATCGTCTCCAGTGGGTTTGCTTCTAAAATGAAAATTGTGGCTACAAGACTCTTGGAAAAGTATCCACAAGCTGTGTATACGCTGTGTTCTTCGTGTGCCTTAAACGTTTGGCTGGCAAAATCTGTTCCTGTTGTTGGTGTTTCCATTGCATTAGGAACAATTGAAGAAGTTTGCTGTCTTTTTAATCAGTCTCCACAATTACTAGTAGAACTGGAAAACACAATTTCTGCTCTTTTTCAGGACAATGAGGAGAAGGGTAATGAGTTGAAGAAGATCTCCCGTTCTCAGTGGACAAGCAGGCATGATACTTTTGAGGTTTTAGTGGACCTCCTGCAAGCATTGGTACTGTGCTTGGATGCTGTGAGCAGTGACTTGTCTGTCAGGTGGAACAACTTCATTGTCAGTCGAGCGTTTATACTTTCAAGTGCATTAACAGATTTTGATTTCATTGTCACTATTGTAATTATGAAAAACGTTCTGTCTTTTACAAGAGCATTTGGAAAAAATCTCCAGGGACAAACATCAGATGTGTTCTTTGCAGCTGGCAGCTTAACAGCAGTACTGCACTCTCTGAATGAAGTGATGGAGAATATTGAAGTTTACCATGAATTTTGGTTTGAGGAAGCAACAAATTTGGCTACAAAACTGGATGTACAAATTAAACTCCCAGGAAAATTTCGCAGGGCACAACAGGAGAACTTCGACCTTGATATGACATCAGAAAATTACTACAAAGAAATCCTAAGTGTCCCGACAATAGAGCATATTATTCAAGAATTAAAAGATATTTTCTCAGAACAACATTTAAAAGCTCTTAAATGTTTATCGTTAGTGCCCTCAGTCATGGGACAGCTCAAATTCAATACATCTGAGGAGCATCATGCTGACATGTTCAAAAATGACTTGCCCAGTCCAGACACACTTTCTGCTGAGCTTCACTGTTGGAGAATCAAGTGGAAGCACAGAGGAAAAGATATTGAACTTCCAGCTACTATTTATGAAGCACTTCACTTGCCCGACATAAAGTTTTTCCCTAATGTTTATGCATTGCTTAAAGTCTTGTGCTTACTTCCAGTGATGAAGGTGGAGAATGAAAAATACCGAATAGGGCGAAAGCGCTTGAAGGCATACCTGAAAAACACCTTGACAGAGCAAAGGTCAAGCAACCTTGCTTTGCTGAACATAAACTTTGATATAAAACATGACTTAGATTTGATGGTGGACACTTACATTAAGCTCTACCCAGATAAAGTGGAATTTCAAGACTGTATTCCTTCAAACAATTCTGAAGTAACAGACAATGCCTAACTTTTTAAGCTCTAACCAATCTGTTGAAACAGCTTGTTCTTAATTAAGTTTCAAAGCCGGGGGAAAAAACCATTGAAATCTTAAAAAATCACTGCAATTGTGTTTCCATTTAGGCCTCGGACTGAACAAGCTGTGGTCAATGACCTAAATTATGTGTTGTTAGTCCATACTAAATGTGTTTGGCAAAAAAAATCAAGCCTGACGCAAGCCCATGCTCTTGGCAGAGGCGCTTTCTACATCTGATTGGCTTAACTAGGTGCTCGTTTACTTTATTGCATCGTGGAAAAAGTACATTATGATTGTAGATCTGATGGGGCTGTTAACATATTCACTGATGAATTAGGATAAGAAAGAGACTCAAAATATAAAAAGAGTTTAATCTATTTCAGTTCTGTTACTTAGGATTTTTTAAAAAAACCCAAACTTGTAAGAAAGTCTTTGATGTGTATGTAAGTGGCATTTTGGAGAGTGGATTCAGCTATTGCATGATCCCCATGCTGTGGACAGGTCTTGGTGTAAAGTGAATGTCAGCGATATAGGGGTACGTTTGCGGTTTTGTTGGAAGAGTCAACCTCTTTAATCTCTTGATGACTGTTTACATTCCTTTGTGTCAGACACAAAACTTCTTTTTCTTTAGGCTTAACAGGCATGGCAGGAGTATTTAAATTCCTAAAAGACACTAAAAAAATTTATTCCACAAACATTTAAATCTCTTTGCCCTGACTCTGACGCAAACCCATGCATCTTATGTTTATTTGTAAACTCACTCTGGAAAGATTAAAATAAGAGTTTCTTGTTTGTCTAGAAGTAAGATTGAAAATATTGCTGTTATTTTTGGCGAGAATGAAACATTTTTGTACAGTTTATTGAAATTTAAAATAAAATGTGAATTGCTTTTTACATAGTATTGGATTTCTTAGTAAAGCTGTGCCTCTGGGAATGTGTTCTGTAAAGGTGCCTTTTATTTTAGCAATTTTTTCTCCGTTGTTTTTGCAATTCTAGTGAGCGGCATTGTCTGAAGACAGAGGAAGCTGTGTGATAGTACTGCTGATCTGCATGTTCTGCAAGGTTTTTTAAAGTATTTTGAGATAGCACTAACTACAGTGCTTTTACTGGATGGAATTTCTGTCAATCAGGCAGAAAGAGATCAAATTTGAGATGGTTCAAAAGTAAAGTTTTGCAGCTATCCTGATGCATGACAGTTTTATAACTTATTTGTTGAATCAAACATCAAAAATTGAATGGTTTGTGTTGGAAGGTACCTTAAAGCTTATGCAGTTCCACCTCCTGCCATGAGCAGGGACACCTTCCACTAAACCAGGTTGCTCCAAGCCCCATCCAACCTGACCTCGATCACTTCCAGGGGTGGGGCAGCCACAGCTTCTCTGGGCAATCTGTGCGAGGGCCTCACCACCCTCACAGCCAAGGTTTTCCTCTGTGTATCTAATGTAAATTTCCCCTCTTTTAGCTAAAAGCCATTCCCCCTTGTCCTGTTACTACAGTTCCAGATGCAGAGTCCCTCTCCAGCTTCCCTGTAGCCCCTTCAGATACTGGAAGGCCCTGTGACATCTCCACACAACCTTCTCTTCTGCAGGCTGAACAGCCACAACTTTCTCATCCTGTCTCCATAGGAGAGGTGCTCCCATCCCATTACCAACTTCATGTCCTTCTTATGTTGGGGGTAGGTGGGAAATTACAGTACTTTTATGTACTTTGCAGTTGCAGTGAGAAAGGCCCCCAGCAACAGCAAATTGAATGATTCTAAAGACTATGAGTTCTTGGTGCTCTAATGTAGTCAAAACAATAAGATCAAATTTGGGAAAAAACCCACCTTTTCTAAGTATTATCTTTTCTTTCCACTAGGATTTGTATAAGCTTTCTGACGTGCTTTCATGTTATTGCAATTGTTGTCTCAATAGTAAAAAGTATTTTAGCTAACAGCTTTCTCTGTTCCTCTGAATATATGAAAATAGCTCCCAAATCTTGGTTAATGCTATAAAAAACGCATTTTAAAATTAGAAGTCACATGGAAAATTGGCTCTTTTTAAAGATGACCTCAATTACAATTTTAAGAAAATAAATTAAAAAATCTTTCCCATCTTGGAGTTCTCTGAGTTCCCCTGCTAAACACAGCAATGTGGTGGTCACAACCTCAGAGATCATGAGCCCTGTGTCATGGGTTGGATGAGCCCAGGCTTACAGGTGCAATCAGAGAAGGAAAACTGATATCCAGTGCCACAGAGTTGGCCAAAAGAGCTGAAGACTGCTTTCTGACTGTGTAAATGAGGCCTTTCCAACCAACGTACTGAGACAAATTGAAGGAGGGAAGTGCAGTAAAACTCTCCGTAAGTTACTAAGTGTCTGCTGGAGCTCAGGTGAGACATACACTTGTGATAAGCATTGCTGATTACCTGGCTCAATCTTTTGGTATTGCACTGCCTTTCATAGAGGTATTTAGCTTGTCTGTAATAAATCAGGAGCTCCTGATTTATTACAATTTGCTTTATCCTTCTGGTAAGGAATCCATTGATTTTTTGACACATCAGTGCGTCAGCTGTAGAAGTTAGTCTGAATATTGATCATTTGGTAGGCTGTTGAAAACTAGAAGAAGGGAGATTAAGATTAGAGGTTGGTGAAAATTCTTGTCTGTGTGGGTGGTAAAGCACTGGCACAGGTTGCCCAGAGAAGCTATGGCTGCCTCATCCCTGGAAGTGTCCAAGGCCAGGCTGGACAGGGCTTGGAGCAATCTGGTCTAGTGGAAGGTGTCCCTGCCCATGGCAGGCAGGTGGAATGAAATGGTCTGTCAGGTCCCTTCCAACCCAAATCATTCTGGGATTCTATGATTGGTCTGTGATGTGGAGGAGCAAAGGCACAGCAGTTTGTAATGATAGATGCCCCTTTAACAGGAGAGGTTTCTGTGGAGAAAAACCATTTACTGAAACTATAGTGTTTCCCATCTGATTTCTAGGGGTGCACAGAAAGGATGCAACTGAAGTGTGATCCAGTCATACAATTTTACTAGAGCAGGTCTGAGACTGATACAAATGTGTCTGAAAATGAAACAATCACTAAAGATAAACTTTGATTCTGTTTTGTTGAACTGATTCTGGAGACAGGGAATTACAGTTTTAAAATATTCTGTCAGTTCAGGGCAGTGTGTATTTCCAAGGTGTATGTGAGATATTTACCTTGGTTTGACCTGGCATTTTGGTACATTCTATGTAATGAAGTAATTGGTCTGTTAAAATTAGTGTAAGTATTGCTGCTCAGATATAATTTTAGTAAAAGTGGATTTCCGTAACTGCTCAGCCTATCATGCTCTGTGAAAGCAATGCTTGTTTTAATGTACAAAATCTATTTCCTGCTAGAAACCACTACTGATACTTGGAAAAGGAGCATGTATAATTTTGTTTCCCGTAGTGTTATTTCTGTCACTGTCTTCAGAAATCCTGTATCCGCTTGTTTGGGTGCCAAGGTTGTACTGTAAAGAGGTGGAGGAGCAGAACCACTTAAGGATTCTAGGTACAGCTATTCTGTCTTCCACGCTCACTTTCTGTGCAACAGTGCAAATCTCAGAGTGGCCAGAAACATCCCAATTACTCTTAAGCAGAGGAAAATAAATCTCTTTATTGTATCTGTTTCAAGAAACAGCCCCTAACCTAGAATAAAAATAGGTGTTATCCCAAAGAAGCTTAACATTCAGTCATTTCCAGACCTGTAATGCTCCCCAGTTTCCTTAAGGAAAACAGTTCCAACAAGGAATAGGAATCTCCCCAACATTTTGCCTAAATGTAATTAGTGAGACATCAGCAAAAAAAAAAAAAAAAAAAGGAATTGGAAGTTTTAAACACATCTACAGCAATTTCAAAATATGTTCATGTTCTTTATAAGCTTTCTTTACTTTGAAAAATAACACTGTTAATCAAATAGAATTCAATATGCATGTTCTATAACACAGTAATTGTTCATTTTATTTTGCAGTGTTTCTAATTATTTATTTTCCTGCAGCAAGCTTGCTTTTTTATTAAAACTGTGCCTGTGGGTCTTCTGTTTTAGCTGGCAAGAGTTATCCCTGGAAGTGTCCTTGCAGGCAATGAGGGCACTAGTGCAGTTTGTTCAGGGAGACTGAGAAGCAGCAGTGACAGAGCAGATGTCCCTGTAATTCCCTATTCCTCTGTTTTGTAGTGTCCCAAAGTTAAATATATCAGGGAGTAAACTGGCCATGTGACTGCTCATGTGATCTTAGAGTAAAGGATACTCTTGTGTTGCGTAAGGCTCCCAATGCCCCCCATGCATGTTAGCTGACATAAATACTCCAGGAATAAATTTGTTTTCTCATTGTAGAACTTGGAGTGCAGAATAGATGATGGCTGCTACCATCCCCCAAGGCCACCCAAGCAATCTACAGAGCTTCCTCAAACCCTCATGGCCACAAGCTCCAAAGAGCAACACTATAATAAAAAGATGTTTTTCAAAAATAGTTATTTATATAGGCGCCTACATGGGTGCCTTCTTGCTACAATATCATGCTCTGAGCCTGGCACATGGAGTCCCAACTGGGGCCCAGGCTTACCTTGCAGCACCCAAAAGAGGGGCCTGTGGCAGCTCCACCTTTATGAAAAGGTACTGAGAAACACTGATTTACATTTAAAAACTGATATCCTTGTGAAAGCCAGTGCTGGAGTCAGCTCAGCACATCTGCCAATAGTTTCAGGTGTCTCATGGCATCTTGCGCTGAGGAGGCTGCTGAGTCTCTCATCATCTGTGGCAGTCTACAGTTGGAGCTGGGACCGCACACACCACTGTTAGGGTGAAAATTCAGCTTCTGTCACCTCTTCAGCCAGCAAATGTCTGAGGATCTGGGCAAGGGAGTGTCTTTCCTTGCTCCTGGAAGAACCTCTAGGAGATCAGCAAGAGAATACCTTTTGGATGGCCCCTGAACCTCAGGGTGATTTCTTAGCTAGTAGATTCTGGCAGCCAAGAGTCTTCAGCATTTACTGTCACCAGGACATAGAGACTGAGGGGAAGAACTCACCAGGACCTTGGGTTTTGTTTTTTTTTGTTCTGTCTTAGTCCCAGAGCACCACTTCAGTCTTCATAGCTGTTTCCTAGTGAAGCATTTCCTGGAAGTTCCTAGTGTACACAGACACTTCAGTACAGTAAGAACTTGCTGTCTTGGTGAAGGAAAGATACTTGGGAACTACTGGAAATGGGTTTGGGTTGTTAGGGAAGTGGGAGAGGGATGGGGAGATACGTGAGTGAGGTCAAGGGCACCATTTCACTGGTAGTGTGATGCTGGAAGCTGGTGTGAATTCTGCATCAGAACTAAGCCCAAATGGAGTCCTGGTCTTTTCCATCTCCACCTGCAGTGGTGTCAGGCTGAGCAGGCTTGGGCCAGAGGGCTTTGTGCTGCTGACTGAAGGGAAATCTCACACAAATTGCAGAGGAGAGGGGGCTGCAAGGAGGCTAATGGTGCTGGAGAGTTTGGACCTGTGCCTGTTCCAGCAGATCCACCATCACACAGGCAGCTAGTTAAAGGCAGGCTTGACCTCCTTCCTAAGCTGGGGGACTTAATACGTTAAAGGCAAATCATCTGGTTTATTAGGTCAGAGGCCACTTCGAAGACTGCAGCACAGTTATGCTACATGTACATATCCTGGAAAGAGTATTCATGGAGAAATAGGATCTATATGGGCACATCCTTACTGGTGAGCACATCCTGCTGAAGAACAGCCTTGGGTATCTGCCTGCAGAGATCAGGCTTAGCAGGATTCAAGCCTTAACTCTTAATTTATAGTGTTGAACAGCTCTCAAGAAGAGGGTGGGATTTCTAGGAGGTACAGTATGAAGTGGACTATGCTATGACATGCATTTCCCCACCAGGGAGTGAGGTTTGCTGGCTCTGCTTTGGTGTGAGTCCACTCTAGGAATAAGCAGGAGTATCATGGTCTGGCCTGAATTCCTCCCTGGAGGAAAGAGACAGATGATATAATTGTTGGCGTTGTTTGGACATCATGAATGTACGTAGTCAAATGAGAAAAATATGGGTTTAATTCCTTTTTTAATAAAAAAAGTAATGGAAAGCTATGTATGCCAGGAACCTCACCGATAAAAGTCTTTACACCCTGGAGAACTCTTTGCCTAGTGAATAAGTACTTCTTATGTAATTTTTTGGTTCATTTTTTTGTGAGTGTATGTACATATATAAAATATGCAAAGCCAAATGAAGTTACTTCTTTGTCTTGCAGATGTCAACATTGCTGAGTAATGCTTTAAGAAGAAACATGGCCAGAGTGAAGGGCACACAGCTTATTCCTGGAAGACTTTGTCCACACAGCTCCTCCTGAAACCCTGTACCCTAATGTCCAAGCACACAACTGTTTAATTAGGAAAAGACCTGAGCCTAAAAACGTGCCAAGTATTAGATAGTTTCTACTTCACTCTGGAAAGATTAAGTGGAAGTGTGCAATTGAGCATTAACTTTGAGACATTTCAAGTTCACAGGACAAAACTACACTGTCCAAACCAGTGTCATGCATAAGGCAGGAGCTGCAGAGATGGCAGAAAGCTTGCCAGGTGAGAAGAACTCTCTTCCTTTAGCTGCTCTTATAAACCTTAATCCCACAAGTATTTCACTGTTGCAGAAGGTGTGTTTATTGAGAAACCTGTGGCTTCAGTGTGGGTTTTGGCATAAAGGCACCTTTCTGTGTGATTGTAAAAGCTGAGTTTGAAAGTACTTGTGATACATATCATTTAACATTAGATGTTCCTGTATTTTCCAGACTGTCTCACATTTTTATTCTAGCAACAGGGATAATGGAGCAGATTCACAAGTCTAATCCTGATTCTTAGCACCCCTCAGGCAGGACAATATAGCTAGAATATGGATGCATTTTCCCCTCTGAGAGTCCAACATTCCTCCTGGGAAACTTCAAGGAAAAAAAACTGCTGAAAGTGCAGACAGAGCCATTTTCTCTCCTGTTTGCTTCTCTGAGTTATGCATAAGCTCCTGAACACCTTGCTGGTGTGGTCCTTCAAGTCTCACTGGTCTTCTTTTCTTCTGGAACTGACTGATATGCAAAGAGCTGCAAGGAAGACAGGTCTTTTTACAGGTCTAGGTGCTATTTTTCTGCGCCTGCCTGGCCCATAGTTTTGTGCTCAACTTTCTGCACTCTAAGATCATATGTTTTGAAGGTCAGTGTTCTTAGCTGCCTCTGTTTTACATTTCACATTTGGAGATGTATTGAAAGGCTGTGGGTTTTAGAAATTGTTTAGCACTACCCCTTTCTGTAGAAAGGAGCTTGAAAGGGATGTCAAGCTGGGCATGCACAGTCAAAGGCAGGAAAAAGCACAGATTTTTAAAATCTCCATTCAGGAAAAATATTCAGCATCTGAATAGAGCACTGGGGCTGTCCTTGTTTAGCTACCTTGGTATTTAATTTCATTCCCCAGGTGGCTTTCTGTAAATACTGTGAAACTTAAATCTTTCTGAACAATTTCAAAATTTGCCTTTTTGATACATCCACTTATTTAAATGGTGGATTGGAGAATAGAAAAATCAGACTATACTATGTTTCTGCTATTAAATATTACGTGTGCTGTATTTTTTCCTATTTTATGCCTTTTCATTTCCCCTTCCCAAATTCAGGCCAACAGTCCTCCATTCTGTTTGTCTACAATTAACCTTCTCAGTTTCAGTTTACGTGTTGATCAGTCATTGCTTCTGATTTTTACAAGACTTTTTTCTATTCTGACTAGGATATATTTGCAAGATGTGTTGGGTTAGGTTTACTGTTTAAATAAGCAAACCCATAATTTTTCTCACCTAGCGTTCTATTTTTCCTCTCATCCTAAAATGATGCTTTTATGGAACCCAAATGTAGATAAGCGGCAAGTTCCTCTTCACTTTTCTTCAAATACCAATATTCTTCAAATATTAAGGAAAGATTTGTGCTTTCCTCCTGCAACCTTGCCTGTGCAGGGAATTATGCTTTGGGGAAAAAGTGGCCTTATACATCTTAAACTGATGAAAAAACGTTTTAGGCTTTACACTGGCATGTCTCCTTATCTTCTCTGCTCTGGCTCTCAGCTTTCAAAATGTTGATTTGTATCATTATGTGCCACTCCCTACTAATCTGCATGAATGGTCTTGCTGAGCATAGCCTGCTTTGGTGTCATGCAGGTCTCTGGTCTTTGTAGGCACTTCAGCCTGTGCTCTGCCTGTGGTCCAAGGAGACTGGAAACCAGGAACCTGCAGTTGAATCATTGAATCCCTGACTAGTTTGGGTGGGAAGGGACCTTAAAGATAATCCTGTTTGACCCCCTACCATGGAGAGACACCTTCCACTACACCTGGTTGCTCCAAGCCTCATCCAACCTGACCTTGAACTCTTCCAGGGATGGGACAGCCACAGCTTCTCTAGGCAACCTGTGCTGGGGCCTCACCACCCTCACAGCCAAGAATTTCTTCCCAATATCCCATCTAACCCTGCCCTCTGGCAGTGGGAAGCCATTCTCCCTTGTCATGTCACTCCAGGCTCTCATCCAAAGGCCATCTCTAGGTCTCTTGCAGCCCCTTTAGGCACTGACAGAGGCTCTAAGGTCTCCCTGAAATCTTTTCTTCTCCAAGTTGAACACCCCCAGCTCTCCCAGCCTGTCTCCAGAGCAGAGGTGCTCCAAATGCGGTATAACTTTCCAGAACAACTTTTGACAATTTAATTGCAGCATCTGGGAAGTCTGTTCTGAAGCGCACCTATCTCAAGAATTCCAAGAATTTTGCACATACAAAATCATTTTGCATTTACCTCAAATCTCACCTGTGTGGAAACCAAAGTTTATTTGCCCACTTTGCATACTAGTAAGAAACTATCACTGCCATATTTTTCCTAGTATAGGGGTTTTTGTTCTTTGCGATTTTTTTAATACAGGAAGGAAATGTAGGAATGTCAGGTCTAAGGTGACTGCTCTATAATGAAACACACATTTTAATTTGCCATGGGAAAGTAACCCCAAGTTCGCATACCAAAAATGTTTTTTCCCTCACCCTGCTGCTGTAACACTTGTTACTTACCTATGAAAGTAAGCAAAGAACCCCAGCCCTAGACAAAAGATTTACTCACTGCTCCACTCTGCCTTCACTCTAAATCAGATGAGCAATGTACTAAGTTCAAAAAGCCAAACAAAACAAAAGAAGGATTTAATTTGTCTTTATTATGAAAGTGAGTTGTACCAGGATGGTACAGACATATAGACAGCATTAATCCAAGTTTCTCAGCTGAAATTTTCTCTAAATTGGGAAAATTATGTGTGAGTTGCATTGTTTTCCTGAATGGTTCATTCAGGTAGAATGGAACTCTGTTTTTAAGATGAAATATTTTAGTTTGATGATATGTAACCACAAAAGTTTGTCTTAATCTGTCTTCAATTTAATGCTGAGAGGGTTAAAAATGTATAACTTTTTTTTCCACAACAGATTGTGACTTTGTTCTGAAAATATTTTTTAATTATTATTCAGGATTATTGTTGAATAAAAAATACCAACTATTTTATAGTTCTCTTTCCAAATTTTTTCTCAGCCCAGGAATAATGAAGTTAATGATATATCCAAATACCCCTAAAAACAATTCCAAAACTGCATAGTCATAGCTCTTTATGTCTTTAGCACATTGAAACATCTACTGTGCAGCAGCTCTGGGACAAGCCAGGAATGCAAGACACATTTTTATCTGATCTAGCACAGCTCTTTCATGTAATATGATATTACTAAATTGTCTGTAAATGAAAATCCTCGTGGAGCTCTGCTCAGCCCAGCTCAGGTATCACAATACTTCAGGAAATACCGATTTGCTGAAAATAAAGAGATTAATTTTTTTTTTTTTTTTTGTAATTAGATTAACATGGGAGGTAGGTTTCTGAGTCAGCTCTGGATATTTAATAATTTAAATGGATGTTACTCACCTGTGCACCTTCCTTACACTCACACTCCTGTCACCAACCTGTTCCCACCTTCTTTTCTGCAGAGGAGCCATCTTTGGGTTGTGTTGGTGTGAAGTGGAAACATTCAAACACTGCTGTCACTGCGAGAGGAGACAGTGCTGTCAGCGAGAAGAAGTTGCTTAAACAACCAAAGCCACACGGAATGAATTTCTCAGATTCTTCCTCTGCCAGTGATCCTTCCTTGTCCACTGCTGACAAAGCATGAATCCAAACTGATATTCATGTTAGGAGGGGCTGTCTCCTTAGTTTTTATGAATACCATGAACTGAACATTCATTTACCCCAAATAACTCACCCCTGCAACCCCTTCTCTTTTAAGTATTATTTGTCTTGTTTCTGCTGTCTCTCATCATGTCAGATCTGTAAGTTTACTGGACTAGAGACATTGTTTTATAGCACTAGGCAGGGGTTTGGGAGACCTTGATAGAGTCCTGTTTCACTGCAAATTTTTCTTGTGACCAGATGGAGGTCATAATTTCTTCAGATATTTGATAACTGGGCCTTATATCACAGAGATTTTATGGAAACAAATAAATCAACTACGTAGAAAATATTCCAGAAGTGGGGGTCATATGAATATCTATGATTAATATCTACACGGTCTTTTGCATACAGAACAAAGTGAGTCCAACTGTGTCCCTAGCCAGCCAGGAATCCTGGAGCCCTCTCCTTATCTGCAGGACTGTGCATTGATCCTGCTTCCAAGCTTGACCTGACCTGGCCATACGTGCTGGCAGCCTGGAAAGCCAGCTGTGTCCTGGGCTGATCCCACAGCATGGGCAGGAAGGTCAGGGAAGGGGTTCTGCCCCTCTGTTCTGTTCTGGTGACACCCCACCTGCAGAGCTGCCTCCAACTCTGGGGCCCAGCATCAGAAGGGTGTGGAGCTGCTGGAGCAAATCCAGAGGAGGCCACAGAGATGCTCCCAGGGCTGGAGCCCCTCTGCTCTGGAGACAGGCTGGGAGAGCTGAGGGTGTTCAGCCTGGAGAAGTGAAGGCTCCAGGGAAACCTTAGAGCCCCTGCCAGTGCCTAAAGGGGCTCCAAGAGAGCTGGAGAGGGCTTTTGGATAAGGGACTGGAGTGACAGGACAAGGGGAATGGCTTCCCACTGCCAGAGGGCAGGGATAGATGGGATATTGGGAAGAAATTCTTGGCTGTGAGGGTGGTCAGGCCGTGGCACAGGTTGCCCATAGAAGCTGTGGCTGTCCCATCCCTGGAAGTATTCAAGGCCAGGCTGGACAGGGCTTGGAGCAACCAGGTCTGTGTTTGACAGCTCTAGCTCTTTCCTGAGTTTATTTACTTTTACTTTTAGGAATAAACTGTGCCTGTATCCCATTATGGAATGAAAATTACCAGTGATTCTCTTCAGTTTTTTGCGAAGTGTCTATCTGTCACTGTGATCACACAAGATTGGGGTAGGAAATGGGAATGGAGGTGGGGACTGCTGGTGTGACAGAAGAATTACGTTGGTTTGGGATTAGCAGAGACAAAGAAGCTTCATTTAATCTTCACTTGTGTTTCCAAGGGGACCTCACCTGTGTTGTTTCTCTGTCTGATAAAGGGTAAGCCCACAGCCAGCCATGTGATCTAGCAAGGTGAACTTCAGAGTCTCTGTCTCTTGTGGCTCTTCAGGACCCATCTTCCTTCCCCATATTTGTATGAAATTGGCCAGTTGGTTCAAAGATTCTAGTGGAAGCTTGGTAAGCTCACACAAATAGCCCAAGACATTTACAGGGTTTAAAAAATTGTTTTCCTTTTAGAAACTGGGCTAAAAATATCAAGTTGAAGAACAGTATATGTAAGAGCATGCAAAATTGTTATCACCATTTCTGTCTGGCAATTTAGTATATTCTAGCAGACAGGCAGTGTAATTAATTTACTTTTTTTCCCCTACTAAAAAGTCAGGCATATGAGGATTATTTTAGGTTTTAAATATGACACTGGCCCAATGACAGACACCCATGAAAGTCGCTTGCTCCCCCTCCCCTGCCACAGCTGGGCTGAGAGAAAAAAAAATTAACAAAGGGTTCATGAGTTGAGATAAGGACTGGGAGAAAAACACTCCAAGGGCAAAACAGGCTCAACTTAAAGGTGCAAAGTGAATTTATTACTAACAGAATCAGAGGAGGATAAGGAGAAGTAAAATAAGCCTTAAAACACCTTTTCTTCCCCCAACCCCTCCGTCCTTCCCACCGACAGCACAGAGAGACAGGGTGTGGGAGTTTTGGTCTGTTCATCACTCTTCCGCTGCTTGGGAAGAGGAGTCCTTCCCCTGCTGCACCATGGGGTCCTTCCCCACAGGAGACAGTTCTCCGTGAACTTCTCCAGCCTGGTTCCAGTCTCACAAGCAGCAGTCCTCCCAAAACTGCTGCAGCATGAGTCCCTCCCACGGGCAGACAGTCCTCCCAAAACTGCTGCAGCGTGGGTCACTCTTCCATGGGGTGCAGTCCTCCAAGGA
>VZTD01003896.1:77068-92532 GCA_013397725.1 Rhagologus leucostigma | reverse complement strand
ATTTTCAGTCCCTTACAGAGCTGCAGGAGCAAGTCCAGAGGAGGCCACGAAGATGCTCCCAGGGCTGGAGCACCTCTGCTCTGGAGACAGGCTGGGAGAGCTGGGAGTGTTCAGCCTGGAGAAGAGAAAGCTCCAGGCAGACCTTAGAGTCCCTGCCAGGGCCTTAAGGGGCTCCAAGAGAGCTGGAGAGGGACTTTGGACAAGGGCCTGGAGTGACAGGACAAGGGGGAATGGCTTCAAATTGACAGAAGGCAGGGTTAGGTGGGATACTGGGAAGAAATTCCTGGCTGAGAGGGTGGTGAGTCCCTGGCACAGGTTGTCCAGAGAAGCTGTGGCTGTCCCATCCCTGGAAGTGTTCAAGGCCAGGTTGGATGAGGCTTGGAGCAACCAGGTGTAGTGGAAGGTGTCCCTGCCCACGGCAGGGAGTGGAACTGGATGAGCTTTTAAGGTTCCTTCCAACCCAAACCATTCTGGGATTCTATGATTCTATGACAGGCAAAGGGAATAAGGAAGATGAGGCAGAATGATAATCAAAATGGCTCTGAGCCCATTGCTGCAAATTGCATCTTCTCCCACAGCCTTCTTTTATGAACAAATACTGGTGTGGAGGACAGGGAGAGGAAATTTAAAAAATAGTAGCTGCATTTAGATTTAGGATACATCAGATTTCCATCTGCTTGCACTATACATGTGTTTTATGATGCCAAGAACTACCCATGCCAAGGATCAGTGATATGTGGACACACAGTGTGCATGACACTGTCATAAATTAACAGTGATCATTACTGTTATCTCACTGCAGACACAGGCTTGTGCTGGATAACTGAGGCAAAGGGAAGTCATCCACGGAAATGCAATCTGCATGGCTGAACATGGTTAAGGAGACAGCAGGAGGAACCAGTGAGGCATTCTCAGAAGAGGGTCACAGGACTTCTTTGGGTAGCCGACTTGGGGTGGATTTGCTTAACCCTGGTGATACCCTGCTCTCCCTTTTACTGTGGGAGACCACTAGGTGACTACCTTGTGCTGGACTTAAGTAGGTGAAAACTACTCCCACCACATATCTTACAGAGGAAAAACTGGGAAATTCCAGGCATGAATGTCCAACTGACAGCTTGTGAGATACACAGCTAACAATCAGCTTCAAGTGTGAAGGGTGAGAATAGAAGGCTAAAAGAATGGCTGACTGGGGTGCCAAATCAGAGAGATTATTTCAAGTGGATCAAAGGAAAAGGAAACAGAACCTGATAATTTGAGACAGCCTTTCTCCAGGATGGGATTTGCTGGGCTGTGAGCTTACATCTGCTGGGAGGCAGCAGGAGCCACAGGGACTGGATGTGTGTGTGCTCTAAGGAACTGTCCCAAAACAGGCAGGAGACAACGGTGCCCAAGGTCATCTCCAGCTCTTACGTCATTTTAGAAGAATAATAGTTCCTTTGGAGATTATTTGGAGTGTTGTCAAAGTAACGCAGTAAGCCATGGAGTAAATCCCCACCTGGCCTTACTAAAGGAGGTGATTTCACTACAGTGAATACACGCGTCACACTATGAACTCCCACCTTCGGACTGTGACTTTGGGAACCATGAGGTGGCGCAGTTACCCTGGATGTCAGATCACAGCTGGCTACACACTGGCTAGGTATCTTCCCAAAATATGCGTCCGCTCACCAGCTGCATAACTACAACCACATGTTAAGGAGCTGCTGCTTTATACACAGTTTAGCTGCATCACCTAACCCCTTTTATGTTTTGTCTTCCAGGGGGTCAGTGAGGTACCGTGGGTGAAGAAAGCGCAATCAAGCATGTTGTGCTCTCATGTTAGCAAGTGAGCTGCTTGCAGGGATCCCTTTCCTCTCCTTTTCTTAAATAGGACTTAAAAAAAAATAAACTAACTCGAAATGCATTTTATGTTTCTCCCCTGGAAAGCAGTACAAGGACATAGCTTGTTTTATTAGTGAGGCAGCAGGATGCAGACTAACAGACACAGACCATGTGGCAGAAAACGGTGGTGGTGGCTACCCTCCCTCTGCACGCCCCATCTCCACTAATGGGAAGAAAAGGTTGAAGAACTGTCTCCTGTTTGTGAGTAGTGTTCCTTGCTCTGTCTTCGGGTTCCTTTTGGGCTTGCAAAGGTGTGGTAGGTCCAGGGCCCTGGCTGATTTCCAGGGAAGGGGAATGCACTGAATAGCCTCAGGTTCCCCCTTGGTTTGAACTGGAGCTGGTTTTTTTCTTGCTTCCTCTTCCCAGTGATTGGAATGCTTTGCTGTGTTCTCACAGATTGCCCCAGAGGGGGTGCATTCCAGGGGAAAATCTTCATCTGCTCATGAACTGGGACACTGCACATGCAGAGAGGACAACTTGAATCCTGTGTTTCACATGAGGTCCATCCTGTGATTAAAAATAATTTGGGATACAAAGAGCATTTCCACCCTGGGATGCTGTATTTGCTCATGCAATGGCTGCAACTTCACTCAACCTAGGGTTTGCCTTCCTGTGGTGAAGCTGAGGCGGATGGATCCTCTCCTGCTCCTGGCAGTCAGCATGGCCAGTGTGCACTGTTACATGCACAGGTGCTGTGTGGTGCCACGCAAGCACCATGTGGGAAACATGCCCTGCCAGGAAGTTGTGGTATTCTTTCCCTAGAGCATTAAGAGATCTCAGGTGTGATATGATCTGAGCTCAGCCTCCTGCCTCACAGGCATGTTTTGCTTTGTCTATAAATGCCCTTCCAGCACTGTCGGGCACTGATTCTTATCCCCGGTACACTTGAGAGATCAAAACAGCCATAAAAAGGCACCTCCAGACTCTGCTGTGAGTGCCCTGCTGCCTGCCTCTTCTGGCCACATTCCAGCACAGGAGAGGAGCTCCACACTCTCCCTCTGAAAGCACCACACCAACACCATCTCCTCTCTCGGCCAAAAGTGCAGATCTCCAGAATGTGACACAGACCACTGCTGTCCACAACAGCCCGTGGGTGCAGATGCTGCCTTTGGCTCCAAGTGCCCTATGCAGAGCAAGGACCAGAGGGGCCACTCTTCTGTGCATGTCCATCTCTGCTGAAGTGTTTTGCAGTGGCCTTCCAAGCTCAATACAGTGGTCACCAAATCTCAAGTCAAGCATCACCAGCTTTTTGGCAAGGGTTAGACCAGAAAAGTCCTTTCATGACACTGCTTCACTTGACAAACATTGCACTGAAGCCACCATCTAAGCCATGAATTTAGCATTCCTCTGGGCACCTCAGAAGTCCAACTAAATCTGTGTGAGATCTGAATCTCCCTTCAGAGGTGCCTTCCTCCACTCACGAAGTGCCCAGAGCTCCTGAAAGAACATGCTTCAAGGTGCAGTTAATTGTATTTATCATTTTATTCACCTTCCAAAATTACTTCCCACCTTCCTCAGCAATTCATGTGATGCTGGTTCCACCACCAGTTACCCAAAACCTAGCAGGATTTAACCATTGGTGGGCTGAGATGTGGAGATGTGATGCCTCCAGTCCCCCATTTCATCTCTGGCCTTGGGACAGTGCGTAGGGATCAAGGATGGGGGCAACTGCTACAGCAGGGACCTGCCCGCCCTTGACACCTCTGGCTGGGGTGCAGTCAACCTGCCCCCAGCACCCCTGGTGCCTGACCCAGGCACCACGTCTGCTTTTGCTATCAGCTCCTGGTTGTGAGACGAGCCCTGCAAACCTACACATTCCTCCTTGCTTACACATAACAAGCTTTATTTGTTTTAATCAAAGGGGGCCCTGATAATTATTAACATATTTAATTATTTTTACTCTGAGTCACTCAGTTCAGGCGTGGAATGATCACAAGGATTGCTTTACTGCGCAGACCCAGCCCTGGAGCATTTGCACCACCAAGTAATCATTCTTTGCAGACAGAGCTCCCATTGATGCTGGTCTCACAGCCTGCCTTTCCTCCCAGTTTAAGCTGCTTTTTGCTTTGCTCAGAAGCGCTGGCCTCCACAGGAGTAAAATTGGGCACATTCAGACAATTTTCTGGGCTAAAGCTTTGCATGCTGAGATTGCTAACTGTGGGACAGCACTGGCAGGGAATGATGTTCGTCTGAGCTGTGCTCCAGCCCTGCACCTCGGGGAGGGGTGTTAGTCCCTCTGCCCTCCTCAGAAACTGTATCACCCCATCCAGGACCTCCCCTCCCAGGCTTGCCAGCGAGTTGCATGGCCTCCCACCTGCAATCAGAGCAGACTGCAATTAGTGGTGTTTGTTTGAGGAAACTCATAACTCTGCACTTCCACATGATTTATGAGGTTCTCCAGCCTGGGCTGGCCCATGAGTTGCAATCATTCCTAGCCTCGGCAGTTCACGGTGAGGCTACCTGGAACTGCCTGTGTGGTTTTCTCCTTTGTTGTCCGTCACAGCTTTGGAGGGAGGTGCTGCCCTTGGAAAATACCCACCATTAGTCCGTAAGGTCTGGGCAGTTTGGATGGGCACCAGACCCATATATCTGGGGTGCCTTTGCATTGGGGTGCATCTACACCATCCCGCGTGAGCTTGGTTCCTGCTGACTCCTGTGTGACCTAGGGCTTTTTCTCTAAAATACAACAGCGCACTGTGATCATGGATTTGCATTTGGACAATGCTCTTGGGCACGTGGTGTGACTCTTTGTGACGGTGCTATGCAGGGCTGGGAGTTGGACTTGATGATCCTTGTTGCTCCCTTCCAACTCAGCTTATTCTGTGATCTGTGATTCTGTGATCCCCGGGCCTGCCTTGGTCCTAAGCATTCAGGAGAATTAGTGTGGCTTGTGAACAATAATTACTTTAATTCTGTCCTATCAGTGATGTGAGATTGCATTAGCCAAATCTGTAGGTACAAGAAACTTGTGGAGGGTCTCAAGGATGCACAGAGGAGGCCTTGGCGGGGCTGGGAATTGAGCAAAAAACTGCAGACTCATACAGAAGATGCTGGCCCTTGCTGAAATACATGTTTAAGAATAAGTTGTTGGTTAAATATGCACATAAATATTTATAGAGAGAGAAAAGAAGAGGTGGAAAGAAATAAGTTTCACAAACCAAAACCTTAACCATTTCAAACAAGTTAAATCTTTAATGAGAACCAGAACACTGATGGTACTTCAAAATTATATAAGATAAGGGTCAGTCTCTGCTTTCCCTTGAGGAAAAAGATTGGAAAATAGTGATCAGGCTGTTCCTACTAAGGTTGGGCTCTTGCTCCGAAAGCCCTTTTTTTTTTAATCCACATTTTTGTTAGCTCTAGTAATAGCAGCACTCCTTTTGTCTTGGCTGATTTTACTGCAGACTCCAGGAAACAGAGCTGGTGTCCTGGCATGTAAAGGCTTGTCCCTATCAAAGTCTGTCTCTAATCTTGATCAGGAATTTAGGTGGGCAGTGATCACCCCAAAGTCCTTGTATTTTTGGTGTTGTATTGTTGCTCTAAAATTCTGTGTGTGTCTTGAAGCAGTCCCCAAAAGCCACATGGCCACAAGCTGCTCACGACACCCCGTAAGCACAAGATGCAGGGGAGGGGGCAGAAGATGTGCTTGGAGCTGATTTTAGCTCCTGCACCTTGAGTACAGCCTGACCCCTGTGATGGCCATGTAGCACTTCTTGCCAAGAACCATTCCAGCCTCACACCTGCTTTCTTGGGATAGACACAGTGGAGAAAAAATGAATGCTTAAGTGTGGGGTGAATTCCCAAGCTCAGTTCCATCTTTATCCAGTCCAGGGAAGAGTTTGGCTTGTGAACAAAATGGGACTCCTCTTGTTTAGAGATGCTGCAAGATGAAGTGATAAATGGGAGAGTGGTGCCCACCTCCACTTGTGGATGCTGCCATCAAGGAAGGAGAGACTTGCCCTAAGTGGCAAATGACTGTAGCTGGAAAGTGCCATGGGAGGCTGGAGAGATGCTTGGGAAGAAGTACCCAGTATCCCAAAAGTGCAGGAGGTGGGAAGAAGCATCATCTCTTTGCTTCAGTCGCAGTGGCTGAGCATCCTCTCAGGATATGTCAGGATTTCAAAATCTCTGCAGTACTTGAGCCTGGGTTATTTTAATCCAGATGGGCTGCCTGAGCTAATTCCCAGCTTTCATGAGTGACTGTTCTGGCAAAATGAAAAGAAAGAGCATGAGTGGTGGCTCTCTCAATGCTGCTGCTGCTGAGAGCTGTACCAACACTGCATCCTCCACCCACCACTGCTCCCCATCCCCTCTGCAAACAACCAGACAAAGCTCCTTTATTGCATAGCCAGAGCAGGGAGGGGAAAAAAACAGAGCAATTAAAGTCGAGACTATATTAAGGCAAAGAAAACCACAAAAATAAGTGCCTGCAATCCCAGCAGAGGTAAACCTATCTGCTGACTTCCCTTCCAAAAGCAATCTTGACCTGACCCAGGTGGGAAAACGCCTGTAGCTGTAACCACCCCGTCATGAAAACACAAAACGAGGTATTTATCTGAGCATTTGATTGCAGAGCTTGGCACTCAATTCATTCCCCTCTACAAAATAACAAAGCCAAGATGCTGCAGGTAACAGTCAGGCCAAAAAGTCTGGGAGTTTCACTCCCTACAAGTAAATTTTGGCACAGTAGCTACTTCACACCCAATTAATTACTTCAGCACCAGATTATACTTGCAGGCTCCAATAGAAGTGATAATAGGAACCAATTAAATTAATTTATATTTACTTTGTAAGCATATTTTCCTTTGGTAAATCTTTGCTTTAATTTGACAGATTGGACTCCAGCATTTTGTTTTTATTAAGAGATACAACCCTAAAACCATAGGATGAAATCCAAACCTGTAAAGCTAAGAAATCCTTCCCTTTCAGGTTCAAAACCATGTATGACATGCAGTTAAAAAAAACCAAACCAGAATGTATGCACGTCCCGGACTAATAAAAACATACCATGAAATATGTGGTAAAGTGCCAGCATGTCTTGCTGGAAGTACATGAGCATGAGCACGAGCTTAGTTGGAGCTGGTGGTGGACACAATGTTCATGCCAGAGCTTGAAACTGAGATAAACGTTGGTGTTGCAGTGGGCAGGCTTACAAAACAGCTTGCATGGGAGAGAGCCATGGTTTGATGTCATCTGCTGTCAGGGAACTGGCTTGCTAAGTGCAGCATCTTAAAATGGGATGGTCCCAGTTTATGCCATTATATTTTGGCATAAATCATAAATGGTTAAATACTTTTGTGTTCCAGTAGCACTGTCTGCTTCTTTTTCACCCAGTTTGGCTGTTCCTACAGCACATACATCTAAGAACAGCTGAAGGCCATTGTGTCTTCTGTGAACTCCATACACAGTGACTCAGAAGTGAAAGTTTTATAAACCATTGCATTACCTAATCCACATCTCAGGGAACAGCCCTAATAAAGTATAGCACCAGTCAACTAAAGGAGGGGAGGGGAGTGGCCTGCCATAGACAGAGAAAGCCATGAAACCAGACCTGTGCCCCAGCATGGGATGCTGTAGGTTTTCATACCTGTTAGCCTCCCCTATCTCACTGGCAGGCCTTCCTTCCTTTCCTTTTCCCCTCCAGCACTGTCCTCACAAGCCTCTGAGGGTTCATGAAGTCCTTCTTGTCATCCAGTCAAACTGTTCCTGAAATGTTTAAGGCCTCGCCTCACCTTGCCTCACCTCGCCTCCCCTCCCCTCTCATCTATCGCTAGCAAAACCATACTTGGAAAACCAAAGCTGGGCAACTGCCAGATCCCTCCACTGCTGCAGGACAGGCTGATCTGGTGTTTTCTAACAAGTTCCAAGCAACAAACTAGAATTGCAGTATGAACCATGTCATCTCTTGCTAAAAGCCTCCATTGAAGTTGACCTCTTTCCTTTTTATGAGGACTTCAACCGATAGCATTAAATTATGAACAACGTTAAATGTAGCAGAGCTAGGGATGCCCAAGATGATAGTATGGCTCTGTGACTAGGAGATCAGGAGAGAAATTTATTTGCACTGATAATGGTGGCCTGGACA
The DNA here is from genome assembly GCA_013397725.1 of Rhagologus leucostigma. Lineage (NCBI taxonomy): Eukaryota > Metazoa > Chordata > Aves > Passeriformes > Rhagologus > Rhagologus leucostigma. The sequence continues at coordinate 84,566 of VZTD01003896.1, read as the reverse complement.
TGTGCAAGATGGGACCAAATGCTGTCCTCATGGACTCTCACTTTTACTTCATGAGGAGGAGCTGGGCAGAAGCCTCTGCCTTCCTCTGAGCTGGCAGGAATGGGGGGACACAATGGGGAAAACCTGCCCCTTTCTTTTCCTGAGGGGTGAAAGGAAGCTTGCTAAAGTTGCCAAAGACGCTTTGTGGACACTTTAATGCCTTTAGAAAGCCACTGAGTTTCTTTTGGGGTCTGAAAATCTACTATTTCCAGTGTTGCTGTTTTCTCAGCCCAGCATAGTGTGTGGCTTTTATAGTCATAGAATTGGTACTCAATTTTTACCCTCTGGATGGTGATTTATGGATTCTGTAACAAAGGTTAAACCCTCTTCCTCTCCTTTTTAGTGCTGTTTTACACACTTCACACAGATCAGTGCCATAGCACTTGGAAGAGTTTTTTGGCTAAAGTCCCACAAAATCCAATTTTCTCTTCATTTTGGATCTCCCGTGCTTTAAGTCAGGGAAATGTGTGGCAATCTCTTCTCAGCAGACCCACAAACAGAAAGTGGAGAAGGATTAAAAAAAATGGATCTGCAGGACAGCACAAGGACACATCTCTGGTGTATCCTAGTAAGACAATAGCATTAGACTGTCACAAAGTGCTGGATAGGTCCCTGTTTTCTTTGCCCATGCAAGGGTATGTTGCTCACTCAACAGAATACTTGGGAAGATAGAGATAAAATCATACGATCATAGACTATCCTCAGTTGGAATGAACCCACAAGGATCACTGAGTTCACCTCCTGGCCCTGTGCAGGACACCCCAAGAACCACAACACATGCATTTGTCAGGTCAGCAACCTTGTTTGCTCCCCTCCAGTGAAGCAAAAAACCTCCCAAACCAAGGAAATAAAACCACTGTGTTAAGTGAAGGACATGCTGCATCTTTGCAGTCTAGACTTCCCCAGACCTATTTGAACTGATTTCCCTTTCTGACTAATCGTTTTCTCTTTTAGGTGTCAGCTTGCTGTCTGCTGGTGACTGTGATGCAGAAGCTCCTGGGAACGGTCTCTCTGGCATAGCTGCTATATTCCCACAGGGCTGGGCTGTAGATGGGGTCAGATGCTGGAAGCCAGAGCTGGGCCCTGAGCAAAAGGCACCAATACTGATGTGTGCATCCCATGACCCATCTGCCGATGACCTGTGATGGAGGAAGCTGTTGTGGCTGGTCAGTGTCCTCTATCGAGAGGAAGGCTCTGATACGTGGTTCCTCATCCGCAGTGAGACATTTTGCTGCTTTACCACCACACCCCATGAGCCATTGTTATACTTGGCTTTTTCTTCCACCAGATGTAGGTTTTCTGTTTCAAAGCAGAACTTAAAAATGAAAACTATGCAAGGAGCAATTTACAGGCTGTGTTACCACTGGGCCAGGAAGTGAGGGCCTGAAGAGCTGAACTTAGTGTGCACAAATACTCGAGTTCTGCTTTTCACCCTCCATGAACTACATCGGATTGATTGTGCATAGCCTCTGTGCACTCTTACCTACTGCAGTTGAATTTGGACATCCTTTAGAGCAGGAGATGAGATCTAGCCAGGCTGTGCCAGAAGAACTCCAGAAGTAAAACTGTATGAGCCACCATTGCTGGGACATGCTCAGCAAGCCATGAGGACAGCACATTATCATATCTGTGCCCTCAACCCTTCTCTATCCTTACTGGAAACCTCTTGTGAGCCCTGAATGAGCTCCTTGTCTCCCTCTGAAAGCTAGTCTCTGCCTTAATAATTTTAGGAGAGGAGATGATCCTATCAAAAAACATGAACATTTTAACACTGTCGAATGTCCCCATCAGACAGAGAAATTAAACTCCTGGGTTGTTTGAATTCTTTTCTCTTCACCCCTTACCCTTCTCCCTCATGTGCATTGACTGCATCAATAAAAGTCTACTTTGTAAGTTGTCCAAGCTATTGTTATGTCCTATTTTGAAAGGCCCTTCAAAAAAGTGAAAAGTCACAAAAAGTTTCAAAAGCTTGGAAAAATCCACAAATCTTATGCTAGATCTCCACCTGCTTCACTTACTAAGGGGAGGACAAGAAGACGTTCAGAAAGGGTGGAAGTTCATCCTCAGGAGAAAAGACCCAGAGGCAACAGAGCCTTGTAGTCTATCAGAGGTCCAAGGCTGGAACCTAAAAGCAGACATATTTCATTTCAAAAAGAGCTTTAATGATGGGAATGATTAGGTGTTGAGACAAAATACCAATGAAAGTAGTAGAGTGTTCCTCTTCAGATATTTTCAAATTGTGAGCAGATGCCTGTTGGAACACAGGTTTCAGCCAAGCACAAGTTACTGGGTTCCTTATTGGAGTATGCAATTTTATGGTCCATATTATATGGAGCTCAGAATAGATGATCTTATGGCCCACTGTGGCTTTAAAATCTAAGAAATAGGTAGTTCTGGATCAAAAGGAGCCAGGTTTCCTCTGGATTTGTATCTTGAGGCTGACTAACTCTGCTGCCTAAGAAGACACAAAATCCAACTGAAGGCTTTCTCATTTTATAGCTGTGCTTTTAAAAAAGCAGACTCTGTTTTCAAGTTGTATTTGTCTGGCTTCAAATGTGGTTATGGGTCTGCCTCTCCCTGCTTTGACTGACTAGAAAGCCTTGCTGTCAGGGGGATACCAAGCACAGACTTTTTGGCCTCTAATCTTCTGCAAGAGTGGTTGAGCTTGGCCAACAGAGTCGGATGCTGCTACAGTGGGAATGGACAGACATGAGCACACACACATTCTCACAGTCTGACAGAGAGAAGTTTGCAGTAGCTTCCTTTCTCCAGACTAAAAACAGAGAAAGATATAAGTTAACATTAAAGGAAAATTTTTCTCTTCAGATGGAGGCTGATCTGTTTGAATACATTCTTTGTCAAAGCAGTTGCCTCTGATGGCAATCAGACGACCCTGAAGATCTTGTCATGTTAGGGTTATATATTAAATATTCGTGTTAGCCTGACTTTATTTATTCTTGTATTTGTAAAATGTGAGAGCCAGTCAGTGCAGAAATCTGGTCCCTACTCAATTTTCATGAGAGGTTGGACGCTCACCCTCTGTAAGTAAAAGCTGAAGTGGAATTCACTGTCTACATCATCTAACCCAGTTATGATTCAATTCAGAGCATTTCTGGGCTGTATTTTAGGAGTTAGTGTCTGTCAAGATTTTACCTTGGGTTAAACCTTCCTGTCTCCGTGTCATGCTGTGTGGAAAAGCTTCAATCTTCCAAGGAATCCATCTCCCCTATCTTTCACCCCACACCCTCCCCAGACATGAGGGTGAGCTGATTTTTGGTATGTAGCAATAACAATTTGTCAGGATGGCAAGTTCAAAGCTTCTAACCTACAGCCAGTGTGAAGCCCAAGAGTGAGGTCAGCACTAATCTCAGACTTCTGACCTTCCAGTCACATCTACCATTACTGGATCAGAGGACAGGAGTGGAACAGCTTATTTTGGACGGTTTTAGATTTCAGGTGAGGTCAACAAAAGATTTGCCCAGATGGAAGAAATCAAGAGGATAATATGGCACATATTAGGGAAGATGAAAGGCGTAGTGTAAAACAATCTCCTCCTTAGCCTAGAAAGGAAAGTCTAACTACCAGGGTAACCTTCCAGTAATGGCAAATAAGCCCAAACCATCAGAAAATATAGCAGAAACCAGGCACTGTCCTGGAAAAAGCAATGCAAGCTTAGAAATTCAGAGTGACACTAATGGGATTTACAAAAGCTCCCTGTCTTGGGGTGACTCTATCATGTGTATCCCCGATCATGCTCTATGCCCAAAAAGTAATATTGTGCCTTTTCTGTGCCTTTAAACTGAGCTTGAGGAAAAAACCAAAACAGACGAACTTTCCAAAGCAGCTTCTCAAGGACACAGAGATTGCACTCCTCAGTGTGGTCTGACGGCAGAAGTCACGAAGGGAGCTCCCTGCTTGCTTTTTCTTCAGCCAGCTGGGTTTTTTTTCCTTCTTGACGTGAGACGGAGAGCTGAATTTTGTTTCCTGGGACTTTGGGTTTTTTTTTTTCCCTTCTTCTCTTCTGAACTGTTTCAACAACATCAGAACACATCAGGAGAATTTTCTCCCCGAGGCCCGGGGGTGGGCCCACGCCCTCACCGACCAGCTCCGAGGAGGAGAGAGACCACACCTACAGAAGGACTCTGAAATCTTCCCAGGTTTCTCTCTATAGCGGGGGTTTTAATTCATTATTTAGCATCATTATCCTTTTCCTGTGTGTTTGTTAAAATAAATAGTTTTTATCTCTTTCACTTTCCTTTGAGGAAAAATTTCCTTTTTTCCCGAACCCTGTGGGGGGGAAGGGTGGTTGTAACCTGGTTTTCTCTCAGGGGCTATATTACTAGATTTTGGCCAAACTGGCACACTCCCAAACAGAGTATGCTCCAATCTCTTAAACCAGTGGGATTTAGATAATCCCATAAGGCATCTTTTCTCATTTTGAGCAGAGTGAATATCTTGGTAACCCCACTGCGGGAGCTTGATTTGCCACATTTTGAAAAATTTTGAAAAATAAAGGTCATGTGGAAATTAAAAATATTTGGGCACTTCACCCGGAAGAACCACACAGAAGGACATCTATGCAGCATCCAGCCCACTTCCAGCTCAATAGCCGCCAACAGACCTGGTATCGCCACATCATTTTCCGGAGGTGTGTTGCCAGCTATACTGGGAGCCCATAACAGGCTTGAGAATTAAAACCAGATTTCCTGACTACCAGATCTGAGCTGTTGATTAAGTGGAAAAAACATCAAAAAACAGATTTCCATTTCTGAAACCACCTTTTGGGAAAATGACAGGATTTTTTGTGAAATGAATTTTTCTTTAGAGGGAAGAAGGCAAACCCCACAGAGATGTGACTGGAGTCCTCCCCTCTCCAGGTTTCTCCTACACGCCCTCTTGCAGCTTTTCTTGTACCTGGATTTGCCTCGATGATGCCCTGGAGGAACAGGTGCACTAGTGAGTCCATTGCTCGGGATACACCACTTGGACTGGCAGTGGGATGTGTTAGCATTCAAGGCTGTATTTCATCTGCTTACAAGGATTGCGTCAGTAGAAGACCGTGTCCTAGGCTAAGATGATAAATTACATAGAAAAGAAGCCAATGCTGCCTTTTAAAGAATAATACAGAAGTTTTGTTAATCTGAGGTGACAGATACGTGAACACTGGTGGACACACAGATCTTGTGGGCACTTGGAAGGAAATCCAGCCCCGAAGGGTATTTGTTGCTCTGGCCAATGCACTCTGAAAGGTCTTGTACAAGAGATCTTGTTTTCCATTCCTTGGACACTTTCGTTAGTGTTTCGGATAAAGACAAGTAACAGGAGATGATGCTGTCAGTCTCTGTGCACAGGATTTTATCTGGGATTAGCTGGGCTATTTTCAGCTCAGAGTGGATAACTGTACTGTATGGGATTACCATATATGTTTTGCATTTATTAGTATAAACATAAAATGTTGTTACAGGCATAAATCAAATTAAAATTTAGACTTTTCCATGTAAGTTTAAATGTGTATCTGTCTAAACCTCTCTCTTATATTTGTCAGAAGCTACTCCTGGAGAGAAAGGGTCCTGGCTCTCTCACAAATGCCTGCTTGATACCCACCTCCAGGGCCAAGGACCCCAAAAACCTTGCTTCGGTACCATCAAGTTGCATACCTGCACCTGCAAGGTCCCAAACTTGAGTCAATCAGGCCAGAATAGCCTCGCTCACCCATCATGTAACGTCTTTTCGCAGACTGCAGAGACTGTCAAATGACAGGAATTCTGTGATGATCTCAGGCTCCAGCTCCTCTGCTGGTTGTGAGGGCCCTAGTACCTAATCATTTTTAACTGGATGTACTGATTTGGTTTTATACTTCCTCCTCTGCACAGGGGCGACTGCTGCTGGCTGTGGCTGCCCTTGTGGTTTAGCTGGAACCTGGATGGTTGTAACATCTGTTAGTTCTATGGCTGTGCTATCCAAATTTCCCTCTGACTGCAGGGGGTACTGCTGGGCAATGTCTACGGCCTCTGTAGCAGGTTTCTGGGCAGCATTCCTAGTCTCTGGGGCAGATTTTGTGGCGACCTCATCCTGTCTTTAAATGCTGAATGGACTGTATTGAATAAACTTAGCAAAAACATCAGCAAGAATATGGTATCTTTAGCATTTAGAGGGAACTCAAGCCCTTCAAAAACTGTTGTGGTAGGCCTGAAGAAGTGTTAGGAAAAACATCCCTCGGCATTCCTCCCCCACATTATTAGTGAAACCCCAAGGATATGAACTCAGGCTGTGATAGTTAGATAGCCATGTGCACACATTCAAAGAGGTTTGCAAGCACTGAATTCCTCACCCAATCAACTCATTCTACAAACTTCCTAACAGTCACAGTGGCCTTAGTTGTAGGGCCCATGTTTAGATAATGACCTACAAATGGAAAAAACGTAACCACGATCATATGGCAACTGAACTGAAGTAAGCTGGCCCACATGGTGAAGCCTAATAAGGATTCTATATCCAATACACGAATGGGTCACCAAAGAACTGTTATTCTCTTTTCATCCTTTCCTCTCGAAGCCTGACATTGGGTGCCAATTATGGATGCTGAAAAAGCTTCAGCAGAGAATTTCTTTAGCTCTCTGCAGCACTTTTGTGAAAGTTCTGTCTTTCCCATGCAAGTAACTCAAAACAATGTTACCGTTTTATAAACTTCTTGCAGCTGCAGGTCGTTTTGCAGAATTGTTATGGTTCTAACTAGAATTGTTATGGTTCTAACTAGAAAAAACATCCAGAAATGGGTGTCTTAGAACTTGACCAATCCCCTTAAGGGGTGGATGGCAAAAACCAATTACCTTATGCCATTTCATACACTTTTGTGAACTAACATACAAAAAGCCTTCTGATAAATCATTAAAGGGGGGCTTTTGCCTTGATTCCTTGTAACCCTGTGCCTGGACTCTGCGTGGTTTCTCTACTCGTCCGTGGGGAAAACAGCGACACCAACTAATGTCTTGGTTTAAGAGACAACTGTCTCCCAAGCAAGGCAGGAACCTTCCTAGAAGGGAAGATTCCTCCCTCTAAATTATTATAACTCCGAAAATTATGGCGCTTCCAGGCAAATACGTAGGAAAAGGAATAACAGTTCTTTACTATAAAATATATAGATGTCTGAACAGAACAAACAACGGAACAGTAACAGAATTTTCCCGGTCACTAAGCGGTGTTTCCCCGCGGTGTAATGACGACCAGGACCGGCAGCGGACGCGGGCGGCTCCGGCGGGGCAGATGGGTGCAGCGGCGCCCCCGCGCTCGGCAGGGGGCGCTGTGGTGCGAGCTCGGGACCTCCCCTGCGAGCAGCGGCCTCACGGGCAGGCGGCACTGAGAGCCCCCAGCAGTGCCGAGCCGCAGCCGGGGCTGTGTCCCCTGCCAGCAGCGGCCTCACGGGCAGGCGGCACTGAGAGCCCACACCCGGGCCGCACCA